>JACEEZ010010671.1:32500-37530 GCA_016584305.1 Chionoecetes opilio | reverse complement strand
TGGGGTGTGTGTGTGGTGTTGTGTGTGTGTGTGTGTGTGTGTGTGTGTGTGTGTGTGGTGTGTGTGTTGTGTGTGTGTGTGTTTTGTGTGTGTGTGTGGTGTGTGTTTTTTTTTTTTTTTTGGGGGGGGGGGGTGTTGTTTTGGTGTTGTGTGTGTGTGTGTGTGTGGTGTGTGGGGTGTGTGTGTTGTTTTTGTGTGTGGTGTGTGTGTTGTGTGTGTGTGTGTGTGTTGTGTGTGTGGTGTGTGTGTGTGTGTGTGTGTGTGTGGGGTGTGTGTGTGTGTGTGTGTGTGTGTGTGTGTGGTGTGGGGGTGTGTGTGTGTGTGTGTGTGGTGTGTGTTTTTGTGTGTGTGTGTGTGTGTGTGTGTGTGTGTGTGTGTGTGTGTGTGGGGTGTGTGTGAACAAAACACAACGCTGGAACATATTGTTACGTTAGGGGCTACTCACTGCCCATGTTTTTAAAATTTGTCTCATTTATTCGAAAAAAAATGACATTCCTTTTATTGTAAAACGTCGTTTGTTCGATGCTGCCCTTAATGTCGTCTTTACTGTATGGCTGTGAGTCTTGGGTAGGCGCTGACGTGAAACCTATCATTAATTTTGTAAAATTTGGGCCATAAAGGGAGTTGTTAGGGGTAAGGAAGCCACTTACCAATAAGGGTATGTTTTGCTGAGTTAGGATACCCCTCGCTCCCTGACCTTCTAAGACACAAACAACACAATTTTTTATCATAGTATGTGGTCAGAGAGACTTAACATGAACGATGACCCTTTGTCTTTCGCTCTTAAGTATGTTATGTCTTTAAATACCCCGGTTGGAAAACTTGTGGCCCACATGACACACAATAAATGTCCCTCACATGTCCTCTTTTTTGTAAAAATGTACATAATACAATTGCTAACTCCTGAGGCAACAAGATGCAATGTATATAAAAAATTTAAACCCCTTTGAATTTAAAGTACATGACATTTATAAAAGAAACATGTAATTAACGATCTACATAGGATGTCGTTTACACGTTTTTCGAGTCTGTGGTTCATAGTTTATATGGAAACGGGACGCTGGAACAGGCGCGGACGTGTCGCCTTCCTCTCGAGGAGCGCCTGTGTGTATGTGGTGACATACAAACAGAACAACATGTGGTAGAGGTGTGCCCCATAACACAACACATTAGAAACCTTTACAGATTTAATACTATTCATGACGTATTCTCTAATTTCAGTGATGTAATAACATGCAAAATTATTCATGAAGTTTTAAATAGTTATACTTAAGAAATGCATATTCTTTTCCGTTAATAGTTTATTTCATTTTTTTGTCTTTCATAGGGACGTAGATCAAGCTGGCTGCTTGTTGAATTTTATGTGTTTAGTAGTTTATCGTAGTAGTAGTAGTATAGTTTTAGTAATTATTTTTTGTTGGACTACAGTTTGTTACTCAAAATTTGTGGGAATGTTTCATTTTTTGGACATTGAGTGTTTTGTCTATTCATTAATGATATTATGTGTAATTTATGTATAAAGCTGTGGTCAATAAATATCTATCTATCTATCTATCTATCTATCTCTATCTGTGTGTGTGTGTGTGTGTTCATCGTCATCTAGTTGTATTTTACAGGGCCCGAGCAACGCTCGTATGGCCCCGTCTCCATATCAACATTTTTTTATCATTCATCCTTAGTGGGCCACTGGTTAGTGTTGGCCGAAGCCACCACCCCGGGAGGGGGGTCACAAACCCCCGGCTGACACCCGGTACTCATTTACTGCTGGGTGGACAGGAGCTGGGGTTTTAAGGAAACAGCCCATATGTTTCCGCTCTGCCTGGGGATCGAACCCGGGACTTCTCGGTTGTGAACCGAGCGTGCTAACCACTACACTACGGAATACCCTGTGTGTGTGTGTGTGTGTGTGTCTGTGTCTGTGTCTGTGTCTGTGTCTGTGTCTGTGTCTGTGTCTGTGTCTGTGTCTGTGTCTGTGTCTGTCTGTCTTTTTACTCGTATATCTAGTTCAGTCAAACATTTATTGTTTTATTTCATTTTTTAAACATTTTTTATCTCTCTCATTTGTGTTTTGTCTACCTTTATAATTATCTATCTACATATTTATATATCTATACTCATATTTGTCTCATTTGCATTTACTTACAGGAAATTTCATGTTCTCTTGCTCATGATTTTTCTTCTCAAAACTTTTAAATACCATTGTGCCCCTCTGATAACTTCCCTTCAAATTTCTTTCCGATTCTTTGCTCTAACCTTTCCCACTATCTATTTTTTTTTTTTACCTGCACGGACGATCGACATCCTTTCACCTTCTCCTAGTTCCCTTCTTCCTTCCCTTTTCCTTTTCCCTATCTTCTATTCTCGCCTCCCTCTTCCTCTTTCCAATCCTCTATTCTCTTCCCAGCCTCACCAAATGTCAGGGTCGGGAGGGTTGCTAACATTAACCTCTTGAGGCCCACAACGTAATTTTCCATTGTAATTTGGCCACCATAATACAATTTTAATTAATATAAGCAATATTTTAATAGATATGACCTGCTTAGTATCCTTGTCCACTAGTCAAGTTGGTAGATTTAGTTACTTTTCTTAATTTTATGGCTAACAACAGACGATTTTATATAGCAAAGGAAAGATCTCGGGGTGAAGGGGTTAAATCAGTCTTTTATACTCTGTTTTTTTTAACGAAGCGAAAAATCCTGACTCCTTGCTGCTTACTGACTGATATTTGATGCCAGGAGGACGCCGGGAATACTACGATTCTTCTAAATTTCCGATGTATTCTATCATAGTTAGCCATATCCTCAGGTAAACATAGGCATAATTTTAAGCATGAGACCTTATGATAGAATGGAATTTTCGCCTCGTTAAATAAAATAGACTATAGGAGGACCGCATAAAGGGCGAGGGTTAGTGTCCTTGCGTTATAGTATACAAGGGATTTGTACAATGGATAATTATAATAGTAACTAAGAAAGGAAAATAATAAGAAAGATAAAATAATAGTAATGATAGTAAGATTAAAATAACTAATAATTAATGAATAATAAGTAATAATTAATGAATAATAAGTAATAAGTAATAAGTAATGAATAATAAGTAATAAGTAATAATTAATTAATAATAAGTAATAAGTAATGAATAATGAATAATAAGTAATAAGTAATGAATAATAAGTAATAAGTAATGAATAATGAATAATAAGTAATAAGTAATGAATAATAAGTAATAAGTAATGAATAATAAGTAATAAGTAATGACTAATAAGTAATAAGTAATAAGTAATGAGAAATGAAGTAATAGGAATGAAAATAATCAGTAATAAGTAATAAGTAATATTATGAATAATGGATAAGTATAGTAATAAGTAATGAATAATAAGTAATAAGTAATGAATAATGAATAATAAGTAATAAGTAATAAGTAATGAATAATAAGTAATAAGTAATGAATAATAAGTAATAAGTAATGACTAATAAGTAATAAGTAATAAGTAATAAGTAATGAATAATAAGTATAATATGAATAATAAAGTGGTAAGTATGAATAATAGTAAATAAGTATATAATAAGTAATAAGTAATGACTAATAAGTAATAAGTAATAAGTAATGAATAATAAGTAATAAGTAATGAATAATAAGTAATAAGTAATGAATAATAAGTAATAAGTAATGAATAATAAGTAATAAGTAATAAGTAATGAATAATAAGTAATAAGTAATAAGTAATGAAGAATAAGTAATAAGTAATAAGTAATGAATACGTAATAGCAGAATCAGGAATAAAGGTCATGATATAGACAATAGGCATCTCGTAGATTGCATCCATTCTGATTGCAATTTTTTATGGATATAACTTCATAAATGATTAAAGCAAACCTAAACCAAATTAGCATCGGTACAGACAGAGAAACACAGAGACACACCGCTATCTGCACCGCTCAGGCCTTGTCAATAGCTGCGGTGTACTGATAGTGGGTATTGTGGTTAATTGGCAAACCCTGGAGGTAGTTGGAGTTGGGTTGGAGCAGGGAGTAGGGTTGCTGTGTGTTTGGAGGCCCTCTAGTGGTTCCTGCCGCCTGCACTCTGCCACGTGATGCATTAACGGATGGGAACTTTGTGAGGTTACGTGAGGTGCTGTGAATTATGGTATGTGGTATCGAAGTGATAAATCGTTGGTATATCGAAGAAAGATGGGTTGTCTCCTTAAAAACCCAAGCCCCTGTCCACCCAGCAGTGAATGGGTACCGGGTGTTAGCCGGGGATTTGTGGCCCGCCTCTCCGGGGTGGCAGCTTTGGCCAACACTAAGCACTAAGGAAGCAAAATGAAAAATGTAGATATGGAGACGTGACCATACGAGTGTAGCTCAGACCCTGCAAAATGCAACTAGATAAATAGATACATAAAATAATACACCAAGATATAAAATAAATAATATCCAATGTTTAACGGTAAAATATTTTTCTCCGTTATTCATTAAGAATTTTAACCGTACTTTCTTCAATTCTATATTAAGCATGCATATACTAATTCTTTGTTTTGCCTCTCATTATCTTATTCTTAGCCCTTTCCCCTTCCATTTTTCATCTTTCCCCTTTACCGCTGCTCCTCACTTTTCCTTTCATCTCCCCTCTCTTTCAGATTCCCCTTTTTCTCTCTTTCAAGCCTCCCTGCACGCTGCTAATCTTCCCTCCCTTCGCGCCCTCGTGGTCCCCCCTGTTCCCCTCCCTCAGGCAGCTCCTCGCCACAACCACACTCACCCCGCCCTTCCCTCTCCTCTCAAGGGACGCCCAGATATGTTTTTGTGGAGTCTGTGAACTTTCAAAAATCGTCACTTTTCACGGAGGTCCAATACAAACTCCCTGTACATGGTATCTGATCCGGGGAGAAAAATATTGACTTTCATCTTTTTACATTTAATCGTCATATGTTTCTTTTCAGTTTGGTAGTGTTAGAAGAGCGTTCTTGCTGCGTTAAGTGTGTCAAGACTATTGGTGTGCATTGAGTACCACGTGGTAAATCAATAAATAAC
>JACEEZ010010671.1:0-27500 GCA_016584305.1 Chionoecetes opilio | reverse complement strand
GCGACAAAGGAAAGTTTGGGTTCACAAATACAGTACAAAGGTAGTTAGTTAATTAAGTCTTGCTCTCGGAAACTTTTGATATCAATGAAAGAAATTGTAATAATGATAGTAACATTAGTAATAACAATAATGGAAATAATAATAGTAATAATGATGACAATAATAATAATAATAATAATAAATAACAATAATAATAATAATGATAATATAATAATATAGAGAACCAGCAGACAATAAACTACCGAAGAGACACCAGACCAGACAGACAGATAGACAGAAACACAACATTATAATAGGACTGAGGGAAAGGAAAAAGTATCAAAATGAATTGATAATGCTCCTCTATTTTTCCCCCTCCTTCACTACCTTCTCTTCTTCCCTCTCCTCCCTTCGCCTGCTTCCCTCTGCACTTACCTCTCCTCTTCTACCTCCTCCTCCGCCTCTTCCCTCTCTTCCTCGCCTCTTCCCTCTCTTCCTCGCTCTTCCTCTCCTCCTTCGGCGTCTTCCCTCTCCTCCTCCTCTCCTCCTGTTACGACTCTTTCCTCTTCCCGGCGCTCACTCCTGTGCAGTGCTCCCAGGACTCCTAATGTTATCCTTAAAGACCTTCCTTTGCGGGCAAGCACTTCCTTAGAACCGGAAGTAGGATACCAAAAGGGGAAAGAAAAAAACGGCTCCCTTGCCATATACTTCTTCGCTACAGTACTGGACGTCTTTAGGCGGAAACGAAGAGGCGAGGTTAAGTTGTGAGTTTGTGAAAGGTTGTTGTTTGTAGTATACCTTCTTTAACATAAAGCTACTATCCTCCTACAAAACTCCTATTGACTCGCCACTAACTATCCCTGACTGGTCCATTCCAATCATCCATCTAACCACCCTATTTGAGAAAACCTTTTCTCCCTATTTCTTTGAGGTAATCTCACTTTTCCAGTTTGAATCGTTACTTTAAGACCAGACAGGGGAATCCTGAAGCTCATTTGTCCATTAACCTTCCTCACTGCACTACTGGACCGTCTTCAGGGGGATAGAGAGGCGAGGTTATACACATAAAGAAAAAAACCAAAGCAAATAAGGAAGCTACAAGAGCCACGAGATCTACACGTGGTAGTTTCTGATACTTACACTACCTACACCCCTTTCATCCCCAAAGCATGAAATTATCTAGCCTCCTTTTAAAGCTCCATATTGACTCTGCAATATTAGTCAATTCACGAACGCTAGAGCCCCCATCCCCTCCCCCTAGGTGGAGCTTTGGACAAGCACTGGTTCGCTCTTGATTGGTTGATGCCGTTCTGTGGCGTGATGGTGGGTTTGGCGTCAAATGTGCACTAACCACTTCCCCACCTCCTGTGGTTCCCTTCTTCACTCCCAGCTAACGTCTGATCTCCCAGGCTCTCACTCCCCTTGTTAATCCTTATTGTTCTTGACCCGTCAGACTCACACACACACACACCACACACACACACACACACACACATACACACACCACACACACAGAGACCCACACACACACACACACCAGACACAACACACACAGACACAAACAGACACAGACACAGACACACACACAGACCACACACACACACACGACACACACACAGACACAGACACAGACAACAGACACAGACACAACACACACAACACACACACACACACCACACACACACACACACACACACAGACACAGACACAGACACACACACACAGACACACACAGACACACACACACACACACACGGACACACACAGACCACATAACACCACACACACACACACACACAGACAGACACATCACAGACACAGCCACAGACACACACACAGACCACACAGACACACACACAACACAACAACCAGACCCACAGACACAGACACACACACACACACACCACACACATAACAGACACATACATCAGACACCAGACACAGACACACAACACACACATGGGGGTGTGTGGTGTTGAGGTTCCCAGCATTGCCCCAAAGATCCGGTGATAATGAGCCCAATCTCGCACTGAGGAGGTGAAAACTGCGATCGCGAGCCAGCTCGCGTGGACATACATGGTTGAATGACACAGACACAGACACACACACACAACACACACACAGACACACCACAGACACAGACCACACACACACAGACCACAGACACAGACCACACCAGACACAACACACCCACACACACACAACACACACACACCACACAGCACACATACAACCATAACCAGACACAGACACACAGACACAAATACAGACACACCGCACACACACACACACACACACACACACACACACACACACACACACACACACACACACACCACAAAAAATTGATAAAATAACAGAACATAAATAACATTGAATCATTGTTGTATTTTTGTTTTGTTCTTTCTCTCTCTCGTCTCTTCCTCTCTCTCTCTCTTCTCTCTCTCTCTCTCTCTCTCTCTCTCTCTCTCCTCGTCTCTCCTTCTCTCTTCTCTCTCCTCTCTCGTCGTCTTCTTCTACTCCTCTCCATCTCTCTTTCTCTCTCTCGTCTCTCTCTCTCTCTCTCTCTCTCTCTCTCTCTCTCTCTCTCTCTCTCGTGTATTCCGAGTGGTGACCTGCTATATCGCCTCAAGGCATGCGCGGTAGGGAGCCTCAGGCGTGAGGTCATTAGCGCTGGGGGACATGTCAGGTTAAGCTTTTACTTGTTTCACCTCTAAAAGGTGACAGGCGCCTCACTGTGACTCTCTCACCTCCTCCCTACTCCGAATTTAACGAATCTTTATATTTCCTCTCAATATCTCGGCTTCATGAAGAGTATCTGGCTTACCCTTTGTGTCCCATTTGATAACACATTTTCTAACGATGTGAATGGGGGGCGAAGGACTTTTCATGCACTCAAACAAAATAATGGGGTGTTTTAAAGAAATAACGAAGGACTGTAGAGCCCGTTTCCACTGAATTTTTTTCCATCCAATAAAGACCACAGCGAAGCTGGCCTGACAAGCTCCTCCTCGGGGGAGGAGAGTTTGGCTCTAACGTTTCTTGAACCACTTATAACTACCTGAACGACTTAGTCCATTCCCAAACCATTTCCACCCTATTTGTAAACCCAGTTTTTCCCTATTTCTTTATGGTGTGAGGATGAAGAGAGGTCTTAAATTCTACCTCTGGCCCGCTGGGTCTCCAATACTAAACTTTTCCTTGACTTTCAACTTTTTATTGCCCCGGGCGAGTGCGTGTAGACCTGCAATATTTATATTTTGTAGCCCTGCAGGAAGAGCCCATCCTCGTGAATCCTGAAGACGGGAGGCTTTCATGTTGAACGAGATGCGTGTTAGGTGAAGTGTCCGTTGAGAGGGAGGCGCGAAAAGGTGTTTTAAGAGACAACAGGCGCAGCGGGCAGACTCCATGAAAATAGGCCAAAGTATCTAAAACCATCAGTTTACTTTGGGTAGAGGCCGCGACTTGTATGGTTGTCAGTTGATAGTAATTATTTTTGACAGATGACCTAATACAAGTGAGTTTGAAGGGTCCCGTTCACGTGAGCTGATTGGGAAGAGGGATTTGACGCGCCTAGATAGCAACACACGATTCAAATTCTGAAAGCTGGTCACAGTCCAGAGTTACATGCATAGTATAAGCGTAACTCTGTGGTCAGAGTTCGGGTGACTATAGTCCTTTGCATATCGCTACACATAACGTAAAGTGTGTTGCTTATTCATGAACAGGTTTATAGGTATGTAAGATTCGATTATATAGAGATGCCTGTCTGATGTGACCCAAATAATGCTCTGACTATCTATAAAGACTTTGGATACTTGTGATTTCTCGTACTAACGTCACGGAGGATAACTTTTAGCTGTATAGGACCATCACATGATGCAGAGGCGCTTTGCTGTTGCCTTTTGTGTCCTGGTGCTCAGGTTTGGAGATGTTAGGATGAGGATCAGGATGAGGACGAGACTGCCCAGTATATAGAGGACCGGGATATAGGAAGGAAAGGAGCGAAAAAAAACAAGGATAAGAAGATTAAGAGGAAGGGACAAAAAGAGACCTGACATGAGAAAGACAATGAAGGTAAAGAGGATTATGATAAAAAGTAGAGGAAAAAGGATAGGGGAAGAGGGATTAAAACAAGGATAGGAAGGATAAGAGGAAGGGACAGAAAGAGCCTTACAGGAGAAAGACAAGGAAGGTAAGGAGTAAAGAGGAGGGGACTGATTGATACGACACCCTCAAGCTATAAACCAAGGTCCTTCAAGGGTGGATGACTGGAGCGAAATGAGGCGAGGTGGCTGATGGTCTGCCTCGCCTCGCCGTCCTAACCAGGGGGCGCAGCCAGAATTATATATATTTTTTGGGGGCCACAATGACTAACCACAAAATATTTTATAACACCACTGCATCTTCACCTGCGCGTTAATATATGGCTAGATTCACCATCTTGTCTTCCGTCCTTCCCAAACAACTAGAACCTCCCGTACAGTCCGTGCATGTTTGATTCACCTCTTGCTGCGTTCTTGCTTGCACATAAATTTAAAGTAAGGCTTGCACATAAGTAAAGTCATCTTATAAAGTATATCTGTCAATAGAAGAACTTCTACTCAGAATTGCATATTCTTTCAGTTCTCCAAACAATGTGCATACAGAGTATTACACCCTGTCTGGAGATAACAATTATTGACATATAGATTTACATTCATTCTCGAACTAACAGCGAAATTTCGGGGGGGGGAGAAGGCTGCAGACCCCGTGCTCCCCCCCCCCCTGGCTATGCTACTGATCCCGAACTCATTCCCTCGTTCGCCGAACTAACGAGGGGTTTGACGATGGCCTAAGACATCTAGCAACGTTGTCTCGAGCGAATTATCCCCTTCGAACAAACACTAATCGGTTTTCAATCGTCACAGGTTATAAGTACCGAATTATGATATGACAATATGATGTAGGTAATAATAATGATGATACTAATGATAATGAGATCGTCAGACAATATACAGTGAGATAAGACTTTCAATCCTTTTCTCTAAGGATCATCACTACCCCCAGCCACATCAAACTACATCAACAGCTATACATACTTCCATCACATACGCAATACCTTCCACCCCCACCATCAAACGTAAACTAACACCAACAGCTATGTATATATCCGACATATATGCCTATATATACATAGCATAATACGTACTATACAATACAGAAAGATAATGTTGGTTGTCGATGCATATCCGAGCTTTTCCGCGCTGCAACTAACCCTCCAAACAGGCGTGACAGGTGATTGAACAGGTAAAACACGGCGGCACTTGTGTTTCCTGACGGCCGGTTTGCCTGTTACCAAGTACGGAGGCACGACAAACACACACACACACACACAACACACACAGACACACACACACACACACACACACATACACACACCACACAACACACAACACAACACACACACACCAAACACCACACCCACACACACACCACACACTACACACACACACACACACACACCACAACCCACACACACACACACATACACACCACACACCACACAGCCGCACACACACAACACTCACGACACGAATAACACACACACACACCCCCACACACACACACACACCCACACAACAAACACACAACCACACACACACACACACACACACATACACACACACAAAAACACACACACACACACACACCACACCACACCCACACACGACACACACAACACACACACACACACACCCACTCACACACACACACACACAACACACACACGACACACACACACAACACACCACACACACCCAACACACATTCACACGACACACACAACACACGCTCCACATCTATACAGGATTTGATTTGGTAATCCTTCACTCTGTATAGATGTGAGCGTGTGTGTGTGTGTGTGTGTTAATGTGTGTGTTTGTGTGTGTGTGTGTGTGTGTGTTGTGGTGTGTGTGGTGTGTGTGTGTGGTGTGTGTAGAGTGGTTTGTGTGTTGTGTGTGTGTGTGTTGTGTGTATTTGTTTGGGGTGTGTGTGTGTGTGTGTGTGTGTGTGTGTGGTATGAGTGTGTGTTGTGTGTTGTGTGTTGTGTGTGTGTGTGTGTGTGTGTGTGTGTGTGGGTGTGTGTGTGTGTGTGTGGTGTGAGTGTGTGTGTGTGTTCGTGTGTGTGTGTGTGTGTGTGTGGTGTGGTGGGGTGTGTGTGTGAGTGTGTGTTGTGTGGTGTGTGTGTGTGTGTGTGTGTGTGTGTGGTGTGTGTTGTGGTGTTGTGTTGTGTGTGGTGTGTGTGGTGTGTGTGTGTGTGTGTGTGTGTGTGTGTGTGTGTCTGTGGTGTGTGTTGTGTGTGTGTGGTGTCGTGCCCTCCCGTCCTTTTGGTAACAGGCAAACCGCGTCAGGAACCAAGTGCCGCCCTTGTTACCTGTCATTCACCTGTCCCGCTGTTTGGAGGGTTTTAGTTTGCAGCGCGGAAAGCTGGATAGCATTCGTCAACACATTATCTTTCTGTATTTGTATATTAAGTATTATGTATATAATGTAATTATTTATATATATACATAGCTGTTGTGTGTTAGTTATACTTTTGATGGTGGTGGGGTAAGGTTTTGTATTTATGGAAGTATGTATAGCTGTTGATGTTCGTTTTTGATGGTGGCGGTGGGATGATGATTAGAGAAATTGTGAAGTCTTATCTCACTGTATATTTGTCTGACTATCTCATAATCATTAGTATCATCATTATTATTACTACCATCATTATTGTCATTATCATCATGCGTTACTTATAACTTTTGACGATGAAAACCGATTAGTGTTTTTGCTTCGAAGTGGATAATTCGCCTCGGGGGGGAACAACGTGCTATATTGTCTTCGGCCTCGTCACCCCTCGTTACGGCGCATAACGAGGTAATGTTGGGACAGATAGCAAGCCAGGGGGGGGACACGGGTCTGACTTCTCCCCCCCCCGAATTTCGCTTGTTTAGTTCGAGAATAGACTGTAAATCTTAGTATTCAATACTTGGTTATTTCCAGCAGGGGTGTACTCTGTATGTCCCATGTTTTGGAAGAACTGAGAAGATATGCAATCTGAGTGGTAGAGTAGGTCTTCTATTGACAGATTACTTTATACGTCCTGACTTTACTTTATGTGCAAGCCTACTTTACTTATGTGCAGCAGGACTCGCCAAGAGGTGAATCAAACATTGCACGACTTGACGGAGGTCTAGTGGTTTGGAGGAAGGACGGAAGACAAAGGGTGATCTAGCCATATATTAACGCGCATGGTGAGTGCAGCGGTTTATAAATTTTTTGGTTAGTCTTGTGGCCCCCCCCAAAAATATATATATTTTTCTTGGCTGCGCCCTGTTAGGACGGACGAGGGAGGCAACCATCAGCCGGACTCGCCTCATTTCGCTCCCTCATCCACCCTTAGAAGCCTTGGTTTATAGTCTTGAGGGTGTCGTAATCCGTCCCCTCCTCTCCTCCTTATCCTTCCTTGTCTTTCTCCTGTCAGAGTCTCTTTTCTGTCCTCCTTCTCTTATCATTCTATCCTTGTTTTTTAATCCTCTTCCTCCTATTCCTTTCCTTTACTTTTTAATCCTAATCCTCTGTTACCTTCCTTGTCCTTCTCATGTCAGGTCTCTTTTTTCTGTCCTCCTTCCTCTTATCCTTCTATCCTTGTTTTTTTTCTGCTCCTTTTCCTCCTATTCCCGGTCCTCATATACTTGCCCATGCGCTCTTCCTCCTCCTGATCCTCCCCTACATCTCGCAACCTGAGCACCAGTGACACCAAAAGACCAGCAGCGGCCTCTGCCCATGTGTGGTCCTCTACAGCTAAAATTAACCCTCCGTGACGTATGTACGAGGAATCACAGTTATCCAAGTCTTTATAGTATAAGTCCAGAGCATTTATTTGGGTCACATCAGTAACAGGGCTTTTCTATATATCTCTCTACTATACTATACACCTGTTCATGAATAATCCCCCCAAGCACACACTTTACGTTTTAATGTGTAGCGCTATGCAGCCTATCGTCCACCCGAACTCTGACCACATAGTTACTGTATACTATGCATGTAACGCTGTGACCCTGACCAGCTTCAGAATTTGATCGTGTGGTTGCTATCCTAGGCGCGTCAAATCCCTCTTCCCAAATCAGCTCACGTGACGCTGACACCTTCAAACCTCACTGTCTTTAGGTCATCCTGTCCACAAAATAGTACTATCAACTGACAACACTACAATTCGCGGCTTACCCAAAGTAACTGATGGTTTTAGATACTTGTCCTTCACGTTACCTGATTCTGCCCGCTGCGCCTGTGTCCTCTTAAAACACCTTTCGCGCTCCCTCTCACGGGACCACTTCACCTACACGCATCTCGTTCAACCTGGAAGCCTCCCTTCTTCGTATTCACGAGGCTCTTGCCCTGCAGGCTAAAAATCAATATTGGCAGGTCTACAACGCACCTGGGCAATACAAGTTGAAGTGTCAAGGAAGTATTGGAGACCCGCGGGCCAGAGGTAGAATAGACCTCTCTTCCTCCTCACACCATAAGAAATAGGGAAAACTGGTTTACAAATAGGGTGTAGATATTGGTTGGGAATGGACTAAGTCGTCAGGTGTTATATAAGTCGGTTCAAGAACGTTTAAGAGCCAAACTCTCCTCCCCCGAGGGAGGAAGCTTGGTCAGTCCAGCTTCGCTGTGTCTCTTATTGTTGTGAAAAAATTCAGTGGAAAATCGGGCCTCCTACAGTCATTCGTTTTTCCTTTTTTCAAAACACACCATATATTTGCTTTGAGGTGCTCATGAAGTCCTCGATTCAACCATCGTTAGTAAAATGTGGTTATCACATGGACACAAAGGTACGCCAGAATACCTCTTCATGCAAGACGCGATATTTATAGGGCACTATAAAGATTCAGTTAAGATTCTGAGTAAGGGAGAGGTGAAGAGAGTCCCCCACCGGAGGGCGCCTGTCACCTTTTAGGAGGTGAAACAAGTAAACCCTTAACCTGAAACCTGTCCCCCCAGCGCTAATGACCTCACGCCTGAGGCTCCCCTCCCAGGACCATCCTTGAGCGATATAGCATGTCACCACTCGGGAATAGCGAGAGAGAGAGAGAGAGAGAGAAGAGAGGAGAGAGATAGAGAGAGAGAGAAGAGGAGAGAGAGAGGAGAGAGAGAGAGAGAGAAGAGAGAGAGGATAGATAGAGAGAAGAGAGAGAGCGAGAGAGAGAGAGAGAGAGAGAGAGAGAGAGAGAGAGAGAGAGAGAGAGAGAGAGAAAAAAAAAATATCAACAATGATTCAATGTTATTTTATTGTTCCTGTTATTTATATCAATTTGTTTTTTTTGTGCGTGTGTTGTGGGTGTGTGTGTGTGTGTGTGGTGGTGTGTGTGTGTGTGTGTTGTGTGGGGTGTGTGTCCTGTTATTTGTGTCTGTGTTCTGTGTCCCTTGTGGTCTGTGTGTCCTGTGTGTCTGGTGTTGTGTGTGTGTTGTGTGTGTGTGTGTGGTGTCTGTGTGTGTCTGTGTCTGTGTCTGTGTGTGTGTGTCTGTGTCTGTGTGTGTCGTGTGTGTGTGTTGTGTGTGTGTCTGTTCTGTTGTTCATTCACGCCATGGTCTTGTCCAACACACGGCGAGTCCTGGCTCGCGATCCGCCAGTTTTGTCACACCTCTCGAGTGCGAGCTTGAGCTCCTTATTAACCGATCTTTGGGCGAATGCTGGGACCTCACACACCACACCCCCAATTGTGTGTGTGTGTCTGTGTCTGTGTCGTGTATGTTCTGTCTGTCGTGTGTGTGTGTGTGTGTGTGGTGTCCTGTTGTCGGTGTGTGTCTGTGTGTGTGTGGTGGGTGTGTGTCTGTTGTGTGTCCTGTGTGTGTTTGGTCTGTGTCTGTGTCTGTGTATGTTTCTGGTCTGTGTGGTGTGTGTGTGTGTGTGTCTGTGTCCTGTGGTGTGTCTTGTGTGTGTGTGTGTGTGTCTGTGTGTGTCTGTGTGTGTGTGTCTGTGTCCTGTGTCTAGTGTGTGTGGTGTGTGTGTGTGTGTGTGTGTAGTGTGTGTGTGTGTGTGTCTTTTCTGTGTCTGTGTCTGTGTCCTGTGTCTAGTGTGTGTGTGTGTGTGTGTTGTGTGGGTCTGTGTGTGGCTGTGGTCTTGTGTCTGTTGTGTGTCTGGTGGTGTGTGGTCTGTGTGTGGTGTGTGTGTGTTGTGTGTGTTGTGTGTATGCGTGTGTGGGTGGTGTGTGGTGTGTGTGGGTGTGGTGTGGGTGTGAGTCTGAGGGTCGAAAACAATTAAGGGATTAACAAGGGGATGGGGGAGGCCTGGGAGATCAGACCGTTAGCTGGGAGTGAAGAAGGGAACCACAGGGGTGGGGAAAGTGGTTAGTGGACACATTTTGACGGCCAAAGCCCCCCATCAACGCCACAGAACGGCATCACCCAGATCAAAGAGCGAACCAGTGCTGGTCCAAGCTCCACCTCGGGGGAAGGGGCATGGTGGCTCTAGCGTTTCGTGGAATTGACTAATAGTAGCAGAGTCAATATGGAGCTTTAAAAGGAGAGCTAGATTAATTTTCAGTGGATGGGGATGAAAGGTGGATGTAGGTAGTGTTAAGGTATCAGAAGACCACAGTACAAAGGAATACCACGTGTAGATCTCGTGGCCTCTTGTAGCTTCCTTATTTGCTTATGGTTTTTTTCTTATGTTCGTATAACCTCGCCTCTCTCTCCCTCCTTGAAGACGTCCAGTAGTGCAGTAAGGAAGGTTATATGACAAATGAGCTTCAGGCATCCTCCTTCTGGTCTTAAAAGTAACGGATTCAAACTGGAAAAGTGTAGATTGAAGAAAGAAATAGGGAGAAACTGGTTCTCAAATAGGGTGGTAGATGGATGATTGGAATGGACTCAGTCATGGGATAGTTAGTGCGGAGTCAATAGGGAGTTTTGTAAGGAGGATAGATAGCTTTATGTTAAAGAAGGTTATATGACAAACAACAACCTTTTCACAACCTCACAACTTAACCTCGCCTCTCGTTTCCTCCTTAAAGACGTCCAGTACTGTAGCGAAGAAGGTTATATGGCAAGGGAGCGTCTGGTATCCTCCTTCCGGTCTTAAGGAAGTGCTGTGCCCCGCAAAGGAAGGTCTTTAAGGAGAACATTAGGAGTCCCTTGGGAGCACTGACACAGGAGGAGCGCCGGGAAGAGGAAGAGTAACAGGAGGAAGAGGAGGAGGAGAGGGAAGACGCGAGGAGGAGAGGGAAGAGGCGAGGAAGAGAGGGAAGAGGCGAGGAAGAGAGGGAAGAGGCGGAGGAGGAGGTAGAAGAGGAGAGGTAAGTGCAGAGGGGAAGAGGCGAAGGAGGAGAGGGAAGAAGAGAGGTAGTGCAGAGGGGAAAAATAGAGGAGCATTATACATAATTTTGCATTCTTTTCCTTTTCCCCTCTAGTCCTATTATAATGTTGTGTTTCTGTCTGTCTGTCTGTCTGTGTTGGTGTCTCTTCTGTATGTCTATTTGTCTGCTGGTCTCTCTATCATTATTATATTATCATTATTATTATTATTGTTATTTATTATTATTATTATTATTATTGTCATCATTATTACTATTATTATTTCCATTATTGTTATTACTATGTTTACTATCAATATTCCATTTCTTCATGAAAGATATGCTGCTGAGGGGTAAGAGTCCCTCCCTGTTACTGTTCCTGCCTGTTGTCTCCGCTGGGAAGCAAGCAGATCTGAGCAGTGCAATGTTGCTGATCAAGTAGGACTCGGAGTAATGATAAACGTAGTAGTGTTCCTTGCGTCTGGAGGTGTTTGGTGTGTGGCCCTTCTAAGCGAGGGAAGAATCAGTTTTTGTCTCATTGGTTTGGACTTTCATTGTGTTATATTGTTGTATTTTTTTTCTTGGGTTTGTTTTATAATTTCAAGATTCGTTTCTGACGTTTCTCCCGTGAGGCAATTCTTCCTCTTGGATGTTTTAAACTGTCTTCTCTTGTGCGTATTGAGTTGTCTCCTTCCTCTTCCTTAGGCATGGTATGGGCATTTTCCATCTTCTCTCTCTCTCTCTCTCTCTCTCTCTCTCTCTCTCTCTCTCTCTCTCTCTCTCTCTCTCTCTCCTCTCTCTCTCTCTCATCTCCCCCTCCTCTCATCTCTCTCTCTCTCTCTCTCTCTCTCTCTCTCTCTCTCTCTCTCTCTCTCTCCTCTCTCTCTCTCTCTCTCTCTCTCTCTCTCTCTCCTCTTCGCTGATATTGCTTCTTATGTTTCCTCCTCTTTCCCTCTGTTTCCATCTCCCACCTCAGTGTGTCTCGCTCTACTGATCTCTCTTTGCAAGGGTTGAGTTTTGCATATAGGTAGTAATAACGTTTTGCATAATAGGTAGTAATAACAATAGTACTAATATAAATACAAGTAGTAATTATAATAGATAACAATGTAGTAATAATGATATATAAACAGACGAGAGCTTTCCAATGTAACAGAAAACAAAGTCTTTCGGGATAATTATTAGCAACACCTCAAGCCCAGAGAACATTGTTCAGAAGTTAAGAGGCCTAACAAATAAATAGATTTCATCAGAAATTTCGAATGTAAGTTTGAAAAAGCCATTTTCACACTTTTCAGTGCAATAGTGCGTTCTCATCTTGAATTGCGTTCAGTTCTGGTCGCCTCACTATAGAACAGTTATAAACAGCGGGAAGGAGTACAAAGAAAAGTTACTCAAATGATCCCGCGCTGCGAATCAAGCCATACGAAGAGCGACTGAAGGAACTAAATTGTTTAGTTTTAAAAACGTAGGTTGCAAGAACACTTAATAATGAAATGTCCCATGGCTTCGATAATGCTGACATTAGCGACTGTTTCAATATGTATCGGACAAGCACGATACGTAGTCATGGATACAAGATCATGAGTAAACGATTTCGGTCACATGAAGCGAAGCACTTTTTTCTTCAATAGAGTTGTAAATATTTGAAACTCTTCCGGTACAGGTAGTTCCTAGTAACACGGTTGAGGCGTTTATCAACAAATTAGATCGATACTCAGCATCAGCTGGCCGACTTGATAACGTAAATTTGTTTTATGTTTTCTTCCTAGCTTTAGCTTTAGCTTAGGGTATGTTTCTTCTTCGAGCGTTCCTATCAAAGTCCGTGGCAGTTTTTTTACAGTAGTCAGGAATCAGTGAGCGATTCCTCTGCGACCTGCAGTTTTCTCTGACCCTCGTATTTCTGGTCCCGGGTTCCTCGTCCTTCCACTGGCAGGGCAATTATGCATTCTCTTCTCTGTGACGTGTGACTGTTGGGACCTACCAGGTATCGGCCAGTGGGTCCTCTGGGACCTATAGTTTTCTCTCATCCTTGGATCTTTGGCGGCGGATTATTTGTTCTTCCACCACTTCTGCCACCTCATCCACTTGTTCCTCTTCTGTGCGTTAGGCTCACGTTGTGGTCTTGGCCGCGGGGGTTTGTCAGCCTCGGTGGCGCTGGCTGCCGCTGTGCTTGCACATCGCGATACTGTTACCGGTGCCTTGTATATTTTTCTGGCTGCTTTTCCTCGTTGAGTTGCGTTGAGTTCCTCACTTTTCTGTGAGCTTAATTTTTCCTTGGGCCGTTTAGAGGCGCGAGTAGGCATTTGTTCTTCTTGCTTATAATTCAGCTTTCGCTTTAGTGACCTGCGATACTCACGCTCCCCGCTCACCTCCATCCTGGTGACGTTATCGTGATAGTCCCCCTCACTGCGGGGCCCACTTTCCATGGTTACATCTACCATGTCCACTTCGTTGGCATAGACGCCCTCGCCGGCAGACTTGCCTCCGCCGCTCACGTCAAGCATCGGCACCTCGTTGGCGTAGACCCACTCACCGGGGGAGCCATCAACCCTTGTGACGCAATGTTCATAGACACAATTGTGGGACGACTCGCCGTCCCCGCTAAGGTCGGTCATCAAAACGTCGTTCTCGTAGGGCAGTGTCATGATGCGAGGGTGCCACGTGGCGTCCCTGTCAGCCCAGGCTGCCCGTCGCTGGTTGCGCCAGGGTTTTGGTTTACCCTAGTGACGGGTGGGATGCATTTCCTCGTGAAGGTTTCCCTCAGGCTCCCGGTGAAGCGCTGCCCGCATCTCGCGCCGACACTGCCGGGCATCGTCATTCTTCTAAGGGAGCATCGCGGCCTGTTGCCTCTCCCTGATGGCGGCCTCGCGTCGGGCCCACGCCACACGTGCTGGTCCAGCTTGGGGGGCTGAGGCTGCATGAAACATTTCCTGGGAAGGCACTGTTGATTGGATGACTCGATGCGGATGCATTTTTTTGTTGAGGCTTCCCTCAAGGTCCCGGCGGGGCCCTACTTGCACCTCGCGCCGACACTGCCGGGCATCGACAGTCTTCTGAGGTCGTTGTTGATCGCCTTCGTTCTGCTTTACTTTTGAGCTTTGATGTCCCATGAGGATAAGTTACTTACTTTTGGTGACAACTGTCAAACACCTAGGGTAGCAATATTAAGGATCTTTTTTTTAATAAAATGTCTACTAGCTCCAGGCTGACCTACCAAGCTGACCGACCTAGCTCCAACTCTAGGTTCTTCGGTTCCAAGAGCTGAACAGCCAATCAGATCCTTCCCTCCCTCACTGACAGCCAATCAGATCCTTCCCTTCCTCCCTGATAGCCAATGGGAGCCTTCCCTCCTTAACTCTAGGCTCATCAAGTCATATCATGACTACAATCATCACGCCATCGTGGTCTCGTATAGTCTTCACGCCGGGACGGAGACCACAGAGTCTTTATATAACTTTATATTGTATAACTCTGTGACGGAGACGCTCACGCAAGGCACCAGTAACCCTAAGAGGCTTCATGGTGCCCTGGGTGTGTACCCTTGTATGTAACCCTTGTAGCGCGCGCACACACACACACACACACACACATCAAAGGAGGCCGCCGAGCTCCTGCTCGGGCTCCCGGAGCTCGGCGGCCTCCTGCTCTCTCAGGCTCCCAGCGCCGTGGTGGCGACCGCCGAGCTCCGAGAGCCCGAGCAGGAGGCCGCCGAGCTCCGGGAGCCCGAGCAGGAGGCCGCCGAGCTCCGGGAGCCCGAGAGAGCAGGAGGCCGTCGAGCTCCGGGAGCCCGAGAGAGCAGAAGGCCGCCGAGCTCCGGGAGCCCGAGCAGGAGGCCGCCGAGCTCCGGGAGCCCGAGAGAGCAGGAGGCCGCCGAGCTCCGGGGGCCCGAGAGAGCAGGAGGCCGCCGAGCTCCGGGGGCCCGAGAGAGCAGGAGGCCGCCGAGCTCCGGGAGCCCGAGCAGGAGACCGCCGAGCTCCTGGAGCCCGAGAGAGCAGGAGGCCGCCGAGCTCCGGGAGCCCGAGCAGGAGACCGCCGAGCTCCGGGAGCCAGAGAGAGAGAGAGAGAGAGAGAGAGAGAGAGAGAGAGAGAGAGAGACTATACGTACCAGATTCGTGGATGGAATACAATAATGCGCATTGGCAAAGAAAAAAGAAAATATACATCAGAAAAAAATGAAACATTTTAAGATTCTAAAATGAAAAATACGCAAGATGAAACACAAAATGTTTAAAAAAATGAGAAGAAAAGACTCGCAACTTTCACAAACATAGCTACAATAAATGTAGAATAGGGAAAGATACAGATAAACTACAGATAGAAATAGAGATATAGAAGGACATTCTTTGAACATTTGAACAAGGATCTTGAACATTTACTGCCTTAACTTATAAAAGTAGATCTACTTTTTATTCTAAACCATCTGTGTGCTTAATAACTGTTAGAATAAAAATGAAAGAATAAATAAAAAGGACAAGTCTAAAGTAGAGAAAGAGGGGATTGGGTGGCTTGGTTAAGATGAGGGGTAGGGAGGGGAGGGGAAGGGGTTGGGTGGGGGTAGGGATGTAGGGGTTAATTAATGTTGCTTCATGTAGGGCGAGGCTTTCGTCCACTGTAAAAACGTGAGAACGCATATGTGAAAAGGCTCCGAGGAAGGGGGGAGACTTGCAGTGTGTGTGTGTGTGTGTGTGTGTGTGTGTGTGTGTGTGTGTGTAAGTGTCTGTGTGTGTGTGTGTGCGTGTGTGTGTGTGTGTGTGTGTAAGTGTCTGTGTGTGTGTGTGTGTGTGTGTGTGTGTATGTGAATCTCTCTCTCTCTCTCTCTCTCTCTCTCTCCTCTCCTCTCTCTCTCTCTCTCTCATCTTCTCTCTCTCTCTTCTCTCTCTCTCTCTCTCTCTCTCTCTCTCTCTCTCTCTCTCTCTCTCTCTCTCTCTCTCTCTCTCTCTCAGCTATCTAGTTCAAGTTAGATTTTTTTTACCATTCGCCTCTCTCTCTCTCTCTCTCTCTCTCTCTCTCTCTCTCTCTCTCTCTCTCTCTCTCTTCTCTCTCTCATCTCTCTCTCTCTCCTCTCTCTCTCTCTCTCTCTCTCTCTCTCTCTCTCTCTCTCTCTCTCTCTCCTCTCTCTCTCTCTCTCTCTCTCAGCTATCTAGTTCAAGTTAGATTTTTTTTACCATTCGCCTCTCTCTCTCTCTCCTCTCACTACTCTCTTCTCTCTCTCTCTCTCTTCTCTCTCTCTCTCTTCTCTCTCTCTCTCTCTCTCTCTCTCTCTCTCTCTCTCATCCTCTCTCTCTCTCTCTCTCTCTCTCTCTCTCTTCTCCTCTCTCTCTCTCTCGTCTCAGCTATCTAGTTCAAGTTAGATTTTTCTACCATTTCTCTCTCTCTCTCTCTTCTCTCTCATCTCTCTCTCTCTCTCTCTCTCTCTCTCTCTCTCTCTCTCTCTCTCCTCTCTCTCCTCTCTCTCTCCTCTCTCTCTCTCTCTCTCTCTCTCCTCTCTCTCTCTCTCCTGTTATCTAGTTCAAGTTTGATTTCTATTGTAGTCTGCCATTCGTCTAAGGGAATAGAGACAGCAAGATAGATTCACATTTCAAAGAAGATTGACACAGGAACTACCACGTGTATGTCTCGCGGCCTCTTGTAGCTTCCTTAATTTCTTATATTCTTATGTATTCTAAGATTAAGTATTTTCTATTAAAGTATTATATTTTATTTATTCTACCTTTATTTTCTATCTATCTTATCTATCCTATCTGCTGTCTCTATTCTATCCTATCCTACTACCTATCTATCTTGTCTACAATATATTTTATCTATTCTATTTATTCAATTTTAAGTCATTCGGTGGAATTAAAGAAGGAAATAAGTGTTTTGTTGATATCATTCTCATTTTCCTTCCTTTTGTTTACCTACTTTGGGCCCACAATCCGTATAGTAAACACACGCTATAATATATACTGTACAAACACATCAACTCTTTATACAACGAAGCATAACAAAGCCATCCTCTTCTCTTACCTCTCAACGCTTTAAATGCACGGAAAAGAACATTGTACCCTTGAAAAAAATGTATCCATAGTTATAGAAGAAGAGGAGGTAGGTTAGGTTAGGTTAGGTAAGAAAAAAATATTGATAAAACGATGAAATTAACAGGAAGGAAAGACAGCGCAGGCAGGTGAATATCTGCTATTGTTTTTCTGTCGCTATAAATTGTAACACTGGAGAGAGAGAGAGAGAGAGAGAGAGAGAGAGAGAGAGAGAGAGAGAGAGAGAGAGAGAGAGAGAGAGAGAGAGAGAGAGAGAGAGAGAGAGAGAGAGAGAGAGAGAGAGACGATCTTCTCCAGCAGCTGCCAGCAGTCTCGGCTTACGCTGATGACTGTACTCTCTCCTGTTCCTACCCGCGACATGACAGTGGGCGTGCTGCTGATGAGGTCAATCAGCAGCTGAGTGTTATACAAGAGTTGGGTACATGTTGGCAGGTGAACTTTGCTCCGGAGAAGACACAGGCAATGATGGTTTATCGGTCCCCCGCTGCCGGGCCAGCAGTGGAAGGGAGGCTGCGGTTTGGTGGCGTTCCTCTCCCACTCCAGGAAGCCGTCAAGGTTCTGGGAGTAGAGGTGGACCGAGAGCTAAGGTTTGACGGCCACATCAAACACATTGCAAAAAAGGCCTCTCACAGGGTCTCTGCCCTGCGAAGGGTAGCCAGCTTCCTCGACAGGGGAGGGAAGCTCTTGCTCTACAAGGCCCAGATACGGCCTTACTTAGAGTACGCCGCCCTCTCCTGGATGTCGTGTGCAGCCTCGCACACTCGGAGGCTGGACAGCATCCAGCGTCGAGCCCTGCGACTGGTGGATGCTGCAGACCCCCCAGACCCCCCAGACCCACCAGCCCAGTTCGAGCCGGTGAGTCCTCTCGACTCACTGGAACACCGCAGGGATGTCGCGGCGCTTGTGGTATTCCACAAGGCACAGGTGCAGGGAGTGCTACACCTGCCTGGGTTACGACAGCCTCCGAGAGTCGCCACGCGAAGCACGAGAACGGTGCTTACCAGTGGTGATGCAGTGGAGGTGCCGCGTTCCCGTGCCAGCCAGCACCAACGCACCTTTGTGGGCCGCGTCTCCAGGATGTGGAACATTTTCACGGCCGCTGTCCCTCACATCCAGGAGATGAACACACAAAGTGTAAAGTTGGCGGCCAATCGGTGGAGACTTTTGAAGCCCACCCCGCTGAGGCTAGTGATACTGTGACACTAGTGACAGCAACAGTGCCTCAACAAACACTTTAGTGATGCATATATGTATATAATGTTAGTTTTTAGTTTTTAGGTCTTTGTATTTATGTGTAAATTGCCCTTAAGATAGGTAGCACACGACAGTGCACCTTTGGGCTTTAGTTATATGTATGTTTAAAAAAAAGAAGAAAAAAAGAGAGAGAGAGAGAGAGAGAGAGAGAGAGAGAGAGAGAGGCGACGTTTTCCTACCTGTATTTGTTTTTTGTAGTGAGCAGCTGCTGTAAGAAATATTTGTTTTATTTTTGTTTTATTACAAGTTTTGTTTCTTACTCTGCTGTGGGTATTTGTTTGGCAGCTACTCTGTATTTGTTTTTCTTTGTATTTTTTTTCTCTTTTCTCTCTTTTCTGTCTCTATTTTTGTGTATTTTCTCTCTCTCTCTCTCACACACAACACACACACACACACACACACACACACACACACACACACACAACACACACACACACACACACACACACACACACACACACACACACACACACACACACACACACACACACACACACACACACACACACACACACACACACACACACACCACACACACACACACACACACACACCACACACACACACACACACACACACACACACACACACACACACACACACACACCACACACACACACACACACACACACACACACACACACACACACACACACACACACACACACACACACACACACACACACACAACACACACACACACACACACACACACACACAACACACACACACACACCACACACACACACACACACACACACACACACACACACCACACACACACACACACACACACACACACACACACCACACACACCACACACACACACACACACACACACACACACACACACACACACACACACACACACACACACACACCACACACACCAATCACACATCCTACATCACAACACACCACAATTACACACTACAGCAAGCCTGACAACACATCAAACTCTAACCTACTCCAGCGCATTATACAACACACACAAGTTCAGAACTATTATTTTTCCCCTCGGTATGTTTTATGACCGTATACTTTAACACTGGAGGGAATATGGTTCTAAGCGTATAGAGCGGAGGTAGTTATGAGATCTTAAGAGGGAAGTGGGGAAAGAGGGAGGAAGAGGTAGGTAGAGGAAGTAGGAGGTGTGACTCAGGAAAGGGGAAAGGCAGTACCTCATGCGACAAGGCACGGTAGCAGGGTATGGCAGGGTAACGATGCCAGGGTTATGCCAGGGTCGAATGGAATGAGACAAAGAATTAAGAAAGAAATAGGTTACAAGTCTTTTTTCCAATGTTTGCTTCGAATCTCTCTCTCTCTCTCTCTCTCTCTCTCTCTCTCTCTCTCTCTCTCTCTCTCTCTCTCTCTCTCTCTCTCTCTCTCTCTCTCTCTCTCTCTCTCTCTCTCTCTCTCTCTCTCTCTCTCTCTCTCTCTCTCTCTCTCTCTCTCTCTCTCTCTCTCTCTCTCTCTCTCTCTCTCTCACAAAAGACGCACAATGTATCGATGAAAATAGTATAAAATCGAAATCGAAAAGAAAATAATAACTTCCCTTGTTCACATTGGGGGCCATCCTACCTGTCTCTCCCTTACTGTCAGGCGTTGCTCATATGTATTAATCAAGGGCGTGACAGGTGGGCCTCGCTGGCGGCAGGTGTGTTCAGGGGGCGTCAGGTAAAGGGTTGATGCGGCACGGTTTTCAAGGGTGCTGTGTTTACCTTCCCTGCATCACTTGCGACGATAAAAATTTTGTTCCCCTGTTCTGCATTGCTCTCGTGTTCATCAGCATTCCCGGAACTCCATATCTCCTTATTTGGTGTATTGACTCTCTCTCTCTCTCTCTCTCTCTCTCTCTCTCTCTCTCCTCTCTCTCTCTCTCTCTCTCTCTCTCTCTCTCTCTCTCTCTCTCTCTCTCTCTCTCTCTCTCTCTCTCTCTCTCTCTCTCTCTCTCTCTCTCTCTCTCTCTCTCTCTCTCTCTCTCATACACACAAACACTTATATTGAGCCAATTTCAGAACACAAACAGCCCAATTACCGCCCAACGTCCAAGCCTTTGAATGCCTTCGATTACTTCCCGTTGCATGCATCTCCAATATCTACCTGTAAGAGTTATCATAATGTATTCATAACATATTCCCTTCACTGCATGCTTTATTATTCCAATCAGACTCGTCCCCTCTAAAACACACACACACACACACACACGCACACGCACACGCACACGCACACGCACACGCACACGCACACGCACACGCACACGCACACACACACACACACACACACACACACACCTATCAAATCCTTCTCAATCATTCCCTTCCCTCACCATGTATCCATTTCCGACATGACAGAGAGAGAGAGAGAGAGAGAGAGAGAGAGAGAGAGAGAGAGAGAGAGAGAGAGAGAGAGAGAGAGAGAGAGAGAGAGAGAGAGAGAGAGAGAGAGAGAGAGAGAGAGAGAGAGAGAGAGAGAGAGAGCGTTGACCCTTCTTTTTCCACAGAGAGATGGCAGTACACTTGTCTGGGTACTTTATGATTGCCAAGGGTGACCAAAATAGCTTTATAAACTGTCTCCTCCTCCTCCTCCTCCTCCTCCTCCTCCTCCTCCTCCTCCTCCTCCTCCTCGTGTTTTAATGGGTTCAGAAAAAGGCAATTTCTACATAGCTTATCTAACATTGCTCTTCCGTAATCACGTGATAACATTTTAGAAAGTATAATTTTTATCTCTGGATTAGAATTCAAAGGGATCTGATGATTTTGCTGTGGCTCCATGTTAGATCCACACTCGCCTGAACAGTGTCTGGCTTGCGAGGTTATTACGCGCGCCAACAATACATTCATTAAGACTCACTCAATTACTGTTTTGAGCGGCGTCAGTACGTGGTTCTATAATACCTGTAGTGTGTTAATTAAGATTTACTCATGATAATATTTCAATGTGTTTAGTACGTGCAGCAACAATAGATTCATTAAGATTCACTCAGATAACGATTTAAGCCGAAAGACACTGCATAAAATTTCATCTCACGTCACTTCAAAGCGTCGTTATGAATATCTTTAGTAAATTATTCAGGCATAGTTTCATACTTTACATATTTTTGAACTATCGAGCTACTCTGCAAAGTCATCATAATACTATACCAAGAATGCAATACTCTCATCTTCTTTGATAATTTCCGTACGTTTTTTATTTTTATTCTTCAACCTCTGTCAAGCTTTTCACGTTCTTTCTTTCTTTCTTTGATCAGTTTTTCATACTCGAAGTTTTATAAATAGAGAAGTTTACGTGACCAAAAACCTATAATTTACTCCAGTAGTTTGTTAGTTTCTTGTGACTCTTGTGTTGTTATGCTTCTGTGTCTCATTTGTTCCTGCTGTTCCTCCCTCTGCTCTGCCTTCTTCCCTTCCTCCTTTCCTCTATCTCTGCCTCAATATCTTCCCTACCCTCCTTCCTTCCTTCATTCCTTCCTTCCTTCCCTCCATCATCCTCCCTCTCTCCCTCCCTCCCTTCCTTCCTACCTCTCTCCCTCCCTTCCTTCCTCCCTCATTCCCTCCCTTCCCTTCCTCCCTCATTCCCTCCCTTCCTCCCTCATTCCCTCCCTTCTTCCTTTATTCCCTCCCTTCCTCCCTCATTCCCTCCCTTCCTACCTTCCTTCCTCCTACCTCCATCCCATCCTACCTGTCATCCTTCCTTCCCTTATCGCATTTTGTTATTCCTATAGCTATATTCTGCCTCTATGCTCCTTCGTTTCCATTACTTTCAGAGACACTTTTTATTCCTCCTCTTCCTCTCCTTTATTTTACCCAGTGAGACGCAAACATCGTCAAAGGTTATTAAAATACAATATACCTTCCATTGCGGGAAGTGACAAAACATGTTATTGTGGCGTGGTGTTGGGGCCTGAGGGTTGAGGGTTGGAGAGCGACTGTCACTGTGGCGCAGAAGGAACGAGGTTTTCACGAGGGGGAGAGTGGGTGGGCAAGCGGTAAAGGTAATGCCGTGAAGGAGGGGAAAGAAAAAGAGGTGGTGGTGGAGGAGGGAAAGGAGAGGAAAGTTCTTCTTTGAATTATAAAAGTGTATGTGTTATTCATCCATGGTCTTGTACACGCGAGCTGGCTCGCGATCGCCAGTTTCACCCTCCCGGTGCGAACATGCAGCTCATTATTACCGATCTTTGGGTTAAGGCTGGGACCTCACACACCACACCCCCCTATCCCCTTGCTCAAGGGGGACAGTAACCGCCCGAATTTATCAGTTTCTCAGTGGAAAAATCCACAGTGTGTGTATAATATGTGTGTGTGTGTGTGTGTGTGTGTGTGTGTGTGTGTGTGTGTGTGTGTGTGTGTGTGTGTGTGTGTGTGTGTGTGTGTGTCTGTGTGTGTGTGTGTGTGTGTGTGTGTGTATTTACCTAGTTGTATTTACCTAGTTGTAACATACAGGAAAAGAGCTATGCTCGTACTGTCCCGTCTCTAAATCTACTATTATCTAGTTTGCCTTTGAAATCCTGAATACTTCTTGCATTAAATATTTAATATAAAATAATATAAATTTAATATAAATTAATATAAATAATAAATTAAATACTTCTTGTGTGTGTGTGTGTGTGTGTGTGTGTGTGTGTGTGTGTGTGTGTGTGTGTGTGTGTGTGTGTGTGTGACTGTGTCTGTGTGACTGTGTGTGTGTGTGTGTGTGTGTGTGTTATGGTATATTCAATCAATCAATCATTGGGGGCATACGCTGGGGGGCGCGTCGCCTCGCCCACCCTACGACGCCACTCCCGGGGGTCACCACGCGCGAGTTCCCATGCAGGCTCCTTTCCCATACCAAGCAGCTCTCGACAAGAAACATCAACTTTCCCCAGCCACGAGCCTTGTGGGCGCCCCCTTGGCTTCCTCCACGCCGGATTGTCTCTTACAGATACAACCCGATGGGAAGGATCGGTTTCAGGGTAGCGTGCCACATGCCCATATAGCCGAAGTTGGCGCTGACGGACTATGCAGGTAATAGACCTCGATTCAGTCTCACGGTGCAATCGCTGATTTGACACGTAATCATCCCAGCGATACCCCATGATTCTGCGAAGACACTTATTACCAAAGGCATTGATTCGTCTCTTCAAGTCACTATTTAGTGTCCATGTCTCACAACCATAGAGTAAGACAGGGATCACAAGCGACTTGAAGATCCGGATCTTTGTCCTCCTGCACAGGTACCGACAACGCCAAATACTCCCATATTATGGTATATTACCACATCATAAATCAGTATTGTAATCATAGCTATCAGCATCACCATATTTCATATGCTTATGATTTTATCATTTTTATCATTATTATTTTGTGCCACTCCATACGTTTAGGAGAAGGCCTTATCTATGAAAAAAATCATTATCATCATTACCATATTTATTGTCAATGCCATAATATTGACTTGTGTTATTTTTATTGTCTCATTTCACAAACAAGTTGAATACATGTCCACCGGTGAAAAAATATCTGTGCTCTCAAAAACCAGTTCGGCCAAATATTCATCGGTGAAATGTTCGTCTGGTTTACATGCTCGACCGTGAATGTTCGTCGATCATCAGTATGTGTGTGTATGAGTGTGTGTGTGTGTGTGTGTGTGGTGTGTGTCTGTGTGTGTGTGTGTGTGTGTGTGTGTGTCGTGCCCTCCGTCCTTTGGTAACAGGCAAACCGCCGTCAGGAACCAAGTGCCGCCCTTGTTTACCTGTCAATCACCTGTCACGCCTGTTTGGAGGGTTTAGTTGCAGCCGCGGAAAAGCTGGATATGCATTCGACAACAACATTATCTTTCTGTATTTGTATATTACGTATGTATGTATATATATGTATATATGTATATATATACATAGCTGTTGGTGTTAGTTTACTTTTGATGGTGGTGGTGGTAAGGTATTTGTATGTTATGGAAGTATGTATAGCTGTTGATGTTAGTTTTGATGGTGGCGGTGGTAGTGATGATAGAGAAAATGATGAAAGTCTTATCTCACTGTATATTTGTCTGACGATCTCATTATCATTAGTATCATCATTATTATTACTACATCATTATTGTCATTATCATCATCGTTACTTATAACCTGTTGACGATGAAAACCGATTAGTGTTTTGCTTCGAAGGGGATAATTCGCCTCGAGACAACGTGCTATATTGTCTTCAGGCCTCGTCAACCCCTCGTTAAGTTCGCTAACGAGGTAATGAGTTGGGATCAGTAGCATAGCCAGGGGGGGGGGAGCACGGGGGTCTGAGCCTTCTCCCCCCCCCCGAAATTTCGCTGTTAGTTCGAGAATAGACTGTAAATCTTATATGTCAAATACTTGTTATATCCAGCCAGGGTGTAATACTCTGTATGTCACATGTTTGGAGAACTGAAAGAATATGCAATTCTGAGTAGAAAGTCTTCTATTGACAGATATACTTTATAAGACTGACTTTACTTTATGTGCAAGCCTTACTTTACTTTATGTGCAAGCAAGGACGCAGCCAAGAGGTGAATCAAACATTGCACGACTTGACGGGAGGTCTAGTGGTTTGGAGGAAGGACGGAAGACAAGATGGGTGATCTAGCCATATATTAACGCGCATGGTGAAGTGCAGTGTGTTTATAAATATTTTGTGGTTAGTCATTGTGGCCCCCCCAAAAAATATATATATATTTCTGGCTGCGCCCCTGGTTAGGACGGCGAGGGAGGCAGACCATCAGCCACCTCGCCTCATTTCGCTCCCTCATCCACCCTTGAAGGCCTTGGTTTATAGGCTTGAGGGTGTCGTAATCCGTCCCCTCCTCTTCCTCCTTACCTTCCTTGTCTTTCTCCTGTCAGGGTCTCTTTTCTGTCTCCTTCCTCTTATCCTTCCTATCCTTGTTTTTTTAATCCCTCTTCCTCCTATTCCTTTTCCTTTACTTTTTTATCCTAATCCTCTTTACCTTCCTTGTCTTTCTCATGTCAGGGTCTCTTTTCTGTCTCCTTCCTCTTATCCTTCTTATCCTTGTTTTTTTTCGCTCCTTTCCTCCTATTCCCGGTCCTCTATATACTGTGCCATCCTCGTCCTCCTCCTGATCCTCCTCCTACATCTCCAACCTGAGCACCAGTGACACCAAAAGGCACACAGCAAGGCGCCTCTGCATCATGTGTGGTCCTCTACAGCTAAAAGTTATCCCTCCGTGACGTAGTACGAGAATCACAAGTTATCCAAAGTCTTTATAGTATAGTCCAGAGCATTTATTTGGGTCACATCAGTACAGGGCATTTCTATATATCTCATCTTACTATACCTATACACCTGTTCATGAATAAGCAACACACTTTACGTTTATGTGTAGCGCTATGCAAGGCCTATAGTCACCCGAACTCTGACCACAGAGTTACGTATACTATGCATGTAACTCTGTGACTCTGACCAGCTTTCAGAATTTGAATCGTGTGTTGCTATCCTAGGCGCGTCAAATCCCTCTTCCCAATCAGCTCACGTGAACGCTGACACCTTCAAACTCACTTGTATTTAGGTCATCCTGTCACAAAATATTACTATCAACTGACAACACTACAATTCGCGGCCTTACCCAAAGTAACTGATGGTTTTAGATACTTTGGCCTTACTTTTACCTGGAGTCTGCCCGCTGCGCCTGTGTCCTCTTAAAACACCTTTCGCGCCTCCCTCTCAACGGACCACTTCACCTACACGCATCTCGTTCAACATGAAAGCCTCCCTTCTTCAGTATTCACGAGGCTCTTCCTGCAGGGCTACAAAATATAAATATTGGCAGGTCTACAACGCACCTGGGGCAATAACAAGTTGAAAGTCAGGAAGTATTGGAGAACCCAGCGGGCCAGAGGTAGAATAGACCTCTCTTCCTCCTCACACCATAAAGAAATAGGGAAAAACTGGTTTACAAATAGGGTGGTAAATGGTTGGAATGGACTAAGTCGTCAGGTAGTTATAAAGTCGGTTCAAGAACGTTAGAGCCAAACTCTCCTCCCCCGAGGAGGAGCTTGTCAGGCCAGCTTCGCTGTGGTCTCTTATTGGTTGAAAAAATTCAGTGGAAATCGGGCCTCCTACAGTCCTTCGTTATTTCTTTAAAAACACACCATATATTTGCTTTGAGTGCATGAAAGTCCTCGATTCACCATCGTTAGTAAATGTGTTATCACATGGACACAAAGGTAAGCCAGATACTCTTCATGAAGACGAGATATTGAGAGGGAAATATAAAGATTCGTTAAATTCTGAGTAAGGGAGGAGGTGAAGAGAGTCACCTGAGGGCGCCTGTCACCTTTTAGAGGTGAAACAAGTAAACCCTTAACCTGACCTGTCCCCCCAGCGCTAATGACCTCACGCCTGAGGCTCCCTACCCGGCCATGCCTTGAGGCGATATAGCAGGTCACCACATCGGAATAGACGAGAGAGAGAGAGAGAGAGAGAGAGAGAGAGAGAGAGAGAGAGAGAGAGAGAGAGAGGAGAGAGAGAGAGAGAGAGAGAGAGAGAGAGAGAGAGAGAGGAGAGAGAGAGAGAGAGAGAGAGAGAGAGAGAGAGAGAGAGAGAGAGAAGAGAGAGAGAGAGAGAGAGAGAGAGAGAGAGAGAGAGAAAAAAAAAAATACAACAATGATTCAATGTTATTTATTGTTCTGTTATTTATATCAATTTTTTTGTGCGTGTGTGTGTGTGTGTGTGTGTGTGTGTGTGTGTGTGTGTGTGTGTGTGTGTGTGTGTGTGTGTCTGTATTTGTGTCTGTGTGTCTGTGTCTGTGTCTGTGTGTCTGTGTGTCTGTGTGTGTGTGTGTGTGTGTGTGTGTGTGTGTGTGTGTCTGTGTGTGTCTGTGTCTGTGTCTGTGTGTGTGTGTCTGTGTCTGTGTGTGTCTGTGTGTGTGTGTTGTGTCTGTGTCTGT
>JACEEZ010010669.1:0-14939 GCA_016584305.1 Chionoecetes opilio | reverse complement strand
CACCCCTTCAACAAGGTTACTATATGTGTTTTCTTCACAAGGGATAGAGATTTGCCCGGCATAATGCGTCAGTAGACCTGTAGGTGGGGGTAGAAATGGGGGGGCCCGAATGGGGGTGTAGGAATGTTGGAGAACCAAACACAACAACCTCTTCCTATGATGACTTGGGAAGTTTACAGAGCGGCAGCAGCGAGGAATCTACAGCAGACACCCTAACACACTGCCAAATATAAAAAAAAAAGTAAAAAAATTCAATCGCTCCCACCAAAATTGCCCAAAACAGTAAGAACGTTATTCCCGTCCTAGGTTTTTGGCGTCCTAAGTTTTTTTGGGGCCGACTGTATAACAGTACTTGGTCGGATTTGAACCCTTGACATCATCTCAGCTCCCTCAGCCACAGGTACTGTTATACAGTTTGTTATTACAGGTACTGTTATACAGTTTTTTATTACGGGTACTGTTATAGTTTGTTATTACAGGTACTGTTAACAGTTTGTTTATTACAGGTACTGTTATACTCCCGACCAGGTATTTATACAGTTTTGTCTTAATTGATTAAATTTGTTGATTATACTCAATAAATCAATCATTGGGGGCATACGCCGGGGGGCGCGTCGCCTCGCCCCCCCTACGACGCCACTCCCGGGGGTCACCTCGCGCGAGTTCCCATGCAGGCTCCTTTCCCATACCAGCAGCTCTCGACAAGAAACATCAACTTGCCCCAGCCACGAGCCTTGTGGGCGCCCCCTTGGGCCTCCTCCACCCCGGGATTGTCTCTTACAGATACAACCCGATGGGAAGGATCGGTTTCAGGGTAGCGGCCAACATGCCCATATAGCCGAATTTGGGCGCTGACGGACTATGCAGGTAATAGGCCTCGATTCAGCCCTCACGGTGCAATCGCTGATTTGACATGAAATCATCCCAGCGATACCCCATGATTCTGCGAAGACACTTTTTACCAAAGGCATTGATTCGTCTCTTCAAGTCACTATTTCGGGGTCCATGTCTCACACCATAGAGTAAGACAGGGATCACAAGCGACTTGAAGACCCGGTCTTTGTCCTCCTGACAGGTACCGACAACGCCAAATACTCCCGCTGAGCGAGTCCTAACACCGTAGGCTATGCCAATCCGCGAAAGGCCCTTCTTGACGTGACCCGCCGTCATTATGGGACTGCGCTACCAAGGTATGTAAAACTTTCCAAGATCTCAATGTCCTCGCCACACGCATGAACAGACTGTACTGCTTCATCTAGCAAGTCTCCAAACACCTGACCTGGTCTTGGCCAGGAGACCTCAAGTCCCAAAGGCTTTGCCTCCTCGTGCAAACGCCTCAAGAGCCATCACCAGGACCTCCAGCGACTCGGCAAAGATTACTGCATCATCGGCAAAAACAAAATCAGTGATCTTGGTGTTGCCGACGGATGCTCCACAATCACTTTTATCTACAACCTTGTCCAATAAACCCCGTCCATACAAGCGTTGAAAAGTGATGGGGCAAGGACGCATCCTTTTCCTCACTCCCCGTTTCACAGGAAAGAAGCTGGATACACCTGCCTCACACTTCACAGACTCTCAGTCCCAGAATACAGACCAGTTATCAAACCAATAGTCCTTGCAGGAATCCCTCGAAGTCGCAGAAGATCCCAGAGTGACTCACGATGCACTGAGTCAAAAAGCCTTCTTGAGATCAACATAGGCTGCAAGCATCCCCTGTCGAAACTCACGTCGGCGTTCCACCAGGACACGAAGCGCTAGGATACGGTCCGTTGTTGATTACCAGGTTTGAACCCAGACTGCTGAGGTCTCTGATGCTTCACCAGATGACTGCGAATTCGTGTCAGCAATAGATGGGCAAGCACCTTGCCTGGTACGCTGAGCAGTGTAATACCGCGGTAATTGTTGCAGTCCTGACGGTCCCCTTTCCCTTTCCAGATAGGGACGACCAGCCCCCTTTTCCAGTCAGGAGGAATGGTACCTGATTGCCACACTGCAGTCAGGACAGCATGCAACCCGGGGATCATGGCCTCACCCCCAGCTTTGAGGAGCTCCGCACTGATATTACAACACCAACAGCCTTTCCACCCTTCAACTTTGCTACAGCCTCTCTGACTTCGTCAAGAGAGGGTGCGGTTTCGTCAATGGGAGGATCGGCCACCACTGCCTGTAACCCAGTGGTGTGAAGCTGCTCAGTTGGAGTATACTGGTCGCAATATATTAAAGTCATCTGCTTACCCCGCCGAGATGATGTTGGGGTTAATATGTAAGGAGTGCGTATCATTACCTTTTAACGTCTGGTGGTGAGGGAGCTAAGACGCCCTGTCACAAGGGTTTGAATCCGACCAGGGTACTGTTATACAAATTTAAATGTTTTTCCAGAATTACAAGATATTCATAATTTTCAAAATGCTCTCATAAACTAGTGTGGAAAATTATATAAGTTAGAACATGGAAGAGCAAGCAATCCCGTAAGCTAAACCTCTTTTTCACTGTGGAAGCCCACCGGGCCCCACGTCCATGCCCGGGGTCTTGCGCGGGTTTGGACCACAGCGTGTACACCACATCCACGTTGTTCATCTTATTGCCCTGGGGGAGGTAATTATAACCCTTTAAGCCATGATGGGATGTTGACAGCTTACATGTATTCTGCTCTTCTAGTTCAATGGTATAAACTGATGACTCATGTACTTATTACAAATATTGATAATAGCATACAAAGTCATTGATAGTATAAAGAAAAAACAAAAAATGTCATACAGCCAATGCACCTGAAAAATGTTAGCCTTGCAGAGTTGCGCTGCATCTTCTATCACGCCATGGGGATGTCATCAATGGTCGGGCCCCTATAACACAAACACACATCAAATATTGGAGCTTTATGTTTTAGATTTTTTTTTCTGGCAAAATTTTGTAATTTTAGTAAATTACATTGTTCCCCCTATCTATATGGTAAAGTCTAGTTCTGTTCATAGCTATATCAATACCCCAACCACTGAGTCCACAAGCCAGTGACTGTTTTGTGAAGGGAAAGCACCATATTTTTTTTTCTTTATTGATCAGGTTGAATGAATTGAAAGTATAGATGTGTGGAGGAGTGTGGGTAAAGCTGTTGAACATACTTACTGGGTTTTAGCCTGAGGTAACGTGAGCTGATGAAACTTTGTCCACATGGAACCACACATCCTCCACCCAACCCCACTTGATAAGGTCCTCATCTGTATAAAGAACACAAGTTATCTGTCTTTTCTCACATGTAAAAGAAGCATATTTCAAGTTCAAATTTTATTCTGTAAGTGCATTTTCATCCTTATAGTCTGTCTAGAAAGCATGCAGTAACATGTGTGATCTGTTGACACAATGAAAAATTAAGTGGTTAGTTTTTTCTCAAATCAATTTTGTCTCGTTTCTTATTTTTAAGTAAATTTCTCTGACAACAAAGTCACGAGTCCAAAGATCCAATGTCAAGGGTAATCATATAATTATTGATTAAAAATACAAATCATACAAAAAACATTCATAAAATATTATTCATTGATCACGCAAACCAAGACAGTAATACTTTCATACTTGTCGTTTCCCATGAAGAGCGTGATAGGAGGGTCAACAACGAAAAATAATAACAATAAAATCAATGTAAGGGCTGGAATAAGATAAAGGTTGCAGTAAGTCAATGATACTAACCTAGATAAGAACATAAGAAAATAAGGAAGCTACAAGAGGCCGCGAGACCATACACGAGGTAGTTTCCTGTAGATGTAGAAAGAAGATGAATTTGGGTGAAAAAGCAATGGAATCTCTCTTCAATAAAAAGGAGACTATTGTAGGGCGATCTGATATTATGCAAAGATACTCCATGTTTTCCCCCTCTCCTTAAACCTACTGATTAGTTCACAACATCTGAACACACTGCAACCTGTGTCACAAACCCGAGAGTCCACCATTGTAATATGTATACCCAAACCGAAGACCACAAACTTTCTTATCCTGCTGCATTATCCCTTACAAGGATTCCCCCCCTCCACCTGTTGAAAAGGCACCTCCTCACAATCAACATTTAAAAAGTTAAGTGCATACATTACATGTTGTTCTGTTTAATCCATACTTCCCAAAGGAATTTAGATAATAAGACCGCACAATTGAAGAACAACTACACCCTTTTTACTCTCAAATTAAAACAACTGAACTTTAAATTAAAACAATGAATCTCAAATTAAAACAAATGAAGTTTAATTTAAATTAAAACAACAAGTTTAAATTAAAACTGAAGTTTAAATTAAAACAACTGAAGTTTATATTAAAACAACTGCAGTTTAAATTAAAATAACTGCAGTTAAATTAAAATAACAACTTCAAATTAAAATAACTGAACTTCAAATTAAAATAACTGAACTTAAAAATCCAATAATTGAATTTCAAATTACGTAAAAGAAAATTCATCTATTATATTTTGAAGTTTATTTGTTATATTTTAAAATTCTTTTGTTCTAATTTGAGAGTGAAAAAGGTGTATTATAAAAACCCCCCCAGAAAAGGAACATATCTTTTCCCTGCAAACTTTTTCTTATCTTTACCAGAGTGCTGCCAGCAAAGGGAAGAAAGGGAAAAAAATTTATTTATGAAAAGATATACCATTCTTTTAAATATTTTTACTTTTTCTATCCATTAGGAAAAGCATCACATATTAAGCGGGAAAAAATCAAACTTGTCTGAAAATCTTGCAACAGTCTTAAAGAAATTGTTTCCGGGATCTGTGAAGGTCTGGAGAAAAAAAAAAAGGGTTTAAATGGACGAGAACTGCGCGGTTCGCTACCGCCATTACCACTTACGTTTTCTGTATTTTTTTTTTGCTCATATACTGCACAGTATTAATCCACTTCCCCAACCTTCAAAACTTATACATATACATTTTGAAAAAAATGGTATAGTTATCTAATAGCGCATAGACACACCCTCCCCTTCCATAGGCCCCCCCATGGTAAATTTCTAGTGTTTGCCATACTCTCCCACTTCCCCCAAACAAGTTTGGGGACCTGTGGGAATGCGGGGTTTTCGAGTGGGGAACAAATTATGCGTCGGAAACAAGTCATTTAAGAGTTGTGTAGGAGGGGTAACATTCCCTAGATTTAGGGTAATTTCTTGTATCTAGAGAAATTTTTCCAAACCAAAATTAACCTAACCCAGCGTGGGGCTGACCCACCGATAACCTAACCTAACCTACCCTAACCTAACCAAATCTAAAACCCAACCTAAACAAATCTAACCTAACCTCCATCTCTTTGTTGGAGGGGTTTTCGACACTTGGGTCATCATGCTGTGAGGATCGTCAGGTTCATACAGTCTCTGGACTCAGAAGAAATCCAATGAAATTTTTCCCAAATCGAGGGAATTATTTCAACACCCCTAACTCAAAAAAATATGTGGTTGCGAGCATATTTTGCACCCCAGCCAAAAATCTCCCCCATTCCCCCAGGTCCCCAAACTTGTTTTGTGGAAGAGGGGGAGTATGGGGAAACACTAGAATAATACCCCCCACCATAGACCACTGTATACCTGGACTGTTTCACGCGACAATGTTTTTGAATTGCGGGGCTGCATAGGGGCCCGCGGGGCGCCCGACAAAGAGATATAGTGGTCTATGGACTATCATATAGACTGGTTTATCAGTATATTGGTATACTGTAATCTTCGTAAATGTTTGTTCTATAATATTATCAAATAAAAAAACAGTAAAACACGCTAAAGAAATGCCATTACGAGACTGTGAAGAAATATGCATAAACTTAATATTCACTTAACTCTTCGCCTTTTAAAAAACTTTGCGAGTCAACTTTTATCATGAAGGGTGTCAATAGAAGCGCAATTTTTATTAGCTTTCCATTGATGTATTTCGTTATCTGATAAATTAATTAGAACATGCATAAATTAGCGTTTAAATAAGTAAATAAAATCATCAATCGGGTAATTTTCCGATTGATGTTATTTATTTACTTATATTTCATTTTCTGATAAATGAATTAGTACCATGTATAAATTAGCGTTGCCTAAATAAATAACCTCATCAATCGGGAAAATTACCCGATTGATGATTTTATTTATTTAGTTAACGCTAATTTATGCATGGTTCTAATTCATTTATCAGATAACGAAATATAGCAATGGAAAGCTAATAAAATTGCGCTTCTATTGATACCCTTCATGATAAAAGTTGACTCGCAAAGTTTTAAATGGCGAAGAGTTGAAGTGAATATTAAGTTCATGCATATTTCTTTCATAGTCTCGTAATGGCATTTCTTAGCGTGTTTTACAGTTTTTATTTGATAATATTATAGAACAAACATTTACGAAGATTACAGTATATCATATATACTGATAAACCAGTCTATATGATCCGTATATATATATATATATATATGAATCCAAGCGGCCCTCCGACTTCGGGCCCTTGCGCGACAGGCCGATATTCCGTGCGCAGTCCAGGTATACAGTGGTCTATGCCCCCACCCTTTAGGAGGTTAGGTTAATAATCCGCCGGGGGTCAAGGGGCAGAGCCTCCAGTTAGGGGGATAGGTTAGGTTCGGTTTGGGTAATAATCTTCCGGGCAGGGCGAGCCAGAGCGGACCACTCGGCGGCTAGCTGGCGAATGCGGGGCACACATGTTTTCGTACAATTCCATCACTTCCTGGTTTCTGAGGCAGCCTTTTATTTCCTGGCCAAGTTTTGGTGTCTTTTTTCTGATGGAGATACATTATTATCAATGGAAACGACCATTAGTCAGTGTCTCAGAAAATGACCGCGCAGTCCTCGTCCATTTTTACCAAAAAAAAACACTAAGGGCGGGAAAGGACCCTAAAAATTTTACCAAAGCGATTTGTCAGGGAATTACCTGTTCCATACTTATCAAAACGCAAAATACGTACCACTACTGGTGAAGTATAACACCATGGTTGTGTGGAGGGGAAGTCAGTGACAGGTTCCTGAGTGTCGGTGAAGGGCTGTGACGGGCTATTCCACTATGCTGTGTCCTGCGAAGTATATACAGGCGCGACAGCTGGTTAGTCTTCTTCGGGAAACCACAGAATGAGTGACGTGGAGCGTGGAAGCGTGTACGGTGTGTCAAAGGGGGTGAAATGCACAGGTCGTAGGATTAGTTGACCAGCTGGTGCAAAGGCGGGTGAAGGCGACGATCCAGGCGGGACGTCTCTGCACAGCTGGGGGGAGAGTTTGGGGGTTAGGCTACCAAAGTTTTAATCCTTGTATCCTTGCGCTGGGTAATGCTGTGGATCCGTGAATATGCCTGACGTCTGAGGAAGTAATGAGTGCTGGGGCGCCAATCAGCATTTCCATCTATTTTGCCCGTTGGTAGAGGAAAGACACGCTGAATAGGGTGAATCTAGAGGATGTTTGTTAATATGTCTGCTGATATCTTTTTGGTGACCTCCAGTCTACATGTTTTGTAAGGTAGAGGAGAGGCTTCCTTTTTCATTTAGTGGCGTAGAAGATAATCTCGTCTCTCTCTCGATCTCTTCATTATAAAGAGACTTTGTGGAGTGATGTAATGTAAATGGGGGGAACGATGCCACAAATGGTAGAAAGAAGTGGTTGCGATTTGGTGATGTATCAACTGATAGATGGAGACCGAATGTAATTTAATGGAAGAGTTGAAAAGGTGGAAGAGGCCGAGGGGAGTGAGAAAGTGGAAAAAATGAGATCGTAGAGAGTGAAGTATTGGGGCTGAGTAAGTGGGAAAAAAAGGATGGAGCAAAAGAAAACACAGAATGGAAAGGGGAAAGGCACCAGGTATGAAAATGGTAGGGTGGGGAACCCCCGGGGGGCGACCTTTTTTTCCAAGCCAAACAAGTGCTTAGTGCCCAAGCAGGAAACAAGTGGCGACCCGGGAAAGGGGCAGTTTACATGGGTGGGAGAAATGGACGTGATACTAAAGAGTTTTTATCCCTGCATGTGGAATGCTGTGGGGGTTTTGCTAAAGGGGGGAGAAATAACCAGGTTTTGGGCGGAAGAAATGATTTTTCCCCGCTTGGAGGGGGAAAGGAAAAGTGAAAGGTGTTAGAAGTGAAAGTTTTTTGAAAAAATGTGTATATTGTGACTCCTCAGCCTAAAAAAAGAAAAGGGAAGGAGCACGGGTTTAAAGGGCCTAGAAAAAACCCCTGACTAAAATTCAATAAGAAACCTGACGATAATTCTCCTCTCTCTCTCTCCCTCTCATTATAGTGAGACTATAATTAAACTAGGGCTACGTTAAAGGTGAAATTATTTTTCATCTTTCCTTAATATATTATTATTCTCCAGCCTGCTGTTTTTACATGTACGGGTGTACAATACAGTTTACATATGAGGTTCAATAGTTGAAATGAAGGAGAAATGCCAGACAATTCCCGTTTCGCTCAATCAAAAGAATTTCTGGAGCGGCCTAAATTAATTTTCTATTTATAAGTTTTTTCTTTCGTGGATTCGCGGGGCTTGATAAGCTAAATATTATAGAAAGAGGTAGCTACGTATTTTATATATATACAGTTATAGATCATGCAGTATGCGAATAAAAACATTTTTTGTTGCTGTTTTTTTTACATCACAAAGAACTGGCCAAGGGCACAACAAAAATGGGTAACACAAAGCCCCCTTAGTTGCCAGTCCCTATAAAGAAGACAGTAAGAGAATAAAATAAAAAAGGGTGAGCCATTAGTCGGGAGGTGTCTTGTTACTCTTCTTTTGAAAAGATTTTAAGTCATGGGAAAAGTGTGAAAAATAGAAACAGGAAGAGAGTTCCAGAGTTTACCAGTGAAGGGATGAAAGAGTAAAAAATACTGATTAACTCTTGCATTAGGAAGATGGACAGAATAGGGATGAGAATGAGTAGAAAGTCTTGTGCAGCGAGGCCGGGGGAAAGGGGGGGGGGCATGCAGTAGCAAGTTCAGAAGAGCAGTGAGCATGAAAAAACGGTAGAAGAGAAACAAGAGAAGCAAACATTGCGGCGGTGATTTAAAGATTGAAGACAGTCAGTCAGAGGAGAGGAGTTGATGAGAAAGAAAAGCTTTTGACTCAACCCTGTTTAGGAGAGCTGTATGAGTGGATCCTCCCCAAACATGTGAGACCCTACTCCATACATGGGCGGATAAAGGCCCCTGTAAGAGCAAGCAATTGGGAGGGAGAAAAAAAGGGCGCAGACGCCATAGCCACCTAACTTCTTAGAAGTGTTTTAACAAGAGATGAGATGTTTAGATTTTTCCCGTTTAGATTTTTAGTAAGGGATAGTCCTAGAATGGTTCATTTTAGAAGAAGGAGACAGTTGAGTGTCATTGAGAAGAGGGGATAGTTTTCTGGTAGGTTTTGTCGAGTAGTAGGTGAAAAAATTGGGTTTTTGAGGCATTGAACAAAACAAGGTTTGCTTTGCCCCAATCAGAAATTATAGAAGATCAGAAGTTAGGCGCTCGGTGGCATCTCTCCGTGAATCACTTAGTTCCTGTTAGTTGGACGTCTAATAAACGACTTTTGAAAAATGCAGGGTAGAATCATCAGCGTAGGAGTGGATAGGGCTTTGAGTTAGACTTGAAGATCATTAATGAATAATAGAAAGAGAGTGGGTGATAGGACAGAACCCGGGGGAAACACCACTTTTGGGTAGATTTGGGAGAAAAACAATGTCCGTCTACAGTAGCTGCAATAGAAGGGTTTTTGAAAGGAACTTAAGATGAATTTGTAATGCCCGGTATTCGGAAGAGATAGGATGGGAATTCCTATCATACAATCCCGGGTTATGTCCGTAAGAAGGAAAAGGTTTCAATAATCATATGTTGTTCGGGGGCAAGTTGTCAAGTGTTCCCCCAGCATTTTGAGGAACGGTATTCCTATTATATTAAGGTCAATTCAATCTCTTCGTTTTTTCGAAAAATTTATCTTCTTTCTTTCTATTCCCATTCTATCTCCCCCCCTCTCCCATACACTCAGGATACGAGTCCAAATTCGTGGGACACTTATTTCGCGATCTCGATAACTAGTAGATTCAAAACTTTTTCATCCTCTCTTCACCCTCCTGACAGATCAAAGGAACACTTTAGTTTTTTAATGTCCTTCAAAATAGACACAATAGGATAGATCACGTTTATAAATGGGGGTTAGTCCCAGTTAATTGCTAAATTAAAAGTCGACCAAATTTAGTTTCGACTCCAATACCTGTCTTTCTAAAAAACGCGTTCGTGGGTTTGAACGAAAGGAAATAACACGTCTCCCCGGATATTAGAATAAACATATTAAATTCTTTTATATCAAAGTAAAAGAACTGCATTATAGGCAGCCATTTTATTGTATACTTGTTTCATTAGTTAATTAGAGTCATTTGAGGTCTGATAATCCTTTCAGGGGAGACCGGTTCCTAAGGATCCGAAAATTCTTTTTTTCCGCTTCTCCCACCTCGTTTTTTTTTCTTTCCACAAGTGGGCCAGTCTCTCGCTCCTTTCACTCCAGGTAAGACCTCGTAACATCGCTCCTATTTCCCCCCCCCCTCCCTTCTTGTTAGATATATCTTCTATATTCTCATATATAGGTACAGTTGTTTCAGTTTCACTAACGCATAGGAGGCCTGCCCCATCCTTATAAGTTTTTATTAACGCGAGTCTCTCGCTCCTTTCACTCCAAAAACCCAAAGGCCACATGGTACAGTGAATCCCACACCAACCCATTACTCTCACTTTTTCTCTCCTATATATATTTTCCCCATGTATACCTATAGTGCTCAGTTGATACGGACATAGGTGGTATTCTAAAAATGATTCAGTGAGGGAGGTTATGCTCTGGAGAGCTTGCCCGTTCCAGATTAGAGTTTATATATGTGTCTAAGATCTCAAACGAGAAATGGTGTTCATGGTGAATAAATAGGATGATTTTTTCAAATATATTCCTGTGTTTATGCAAAAACCCCAGGTGATTATTCCGCGTGTTATGGAAATACTTCCCCACGTTCTCCAAAAAGAGTTTTTTAGCCCACTCGGTGTAATACTAAAAAATCCATCCCCCGACTACCCAAAATATCTCAGTATATCAACGTGCTCAGGGAGTAAACCAGAGAACTACTCGCTTGAGCTGGTGGCAGCATTTCCCCTTACTCCTTAACTCCTACCCCTTCCCCTTAACCTTAACTACCCCCACCCACCCTTCCCCCCTTAAGTTCATTCCCATTTCAGTACTCTCCGCAGCGAGAAGTGTTCGTACTATAATTAAATAGTGAAGTCATAAGACAAATTTCAACTCTCAATTCCCGTTGTAATCAAAGTAAAATCCTAACCAATTAATATCATTCAATAAAAAAGCCGCCACAACAACCCACAAAAAACCCTGGCACCACAGAAGGTACAGAGAGAAGGATATAAACCGAATGAGGGTAGTTTGGAAAATTTAAAAATTTGTGCCAGACTCTATCAAAAGCTTTTGATATGTCAAGGGCAAAACAAAAGTTTCACCCAAACCCCTAAAGGAGGATGACCAGATTCAGTTAGGAAAGCTAGAAGATCGCCAGTAGATCGCCCTTTACGGAAACCGTACTGACGATCAGATAGAAGATTGTGAGCAGATAGATACTTAAGAATCTTCTTATTAAGTATAGATTCAAAAACTTTAGAAAGGCGGGAAAGTCAAAGCTATAGGACGGTAGTTTGAAGGATTAGAACGGTCACCCTTCTTAGGAACAGGTTGGATGTGAGCAACTTCCAGCAAAAAGGGAAAGGTGGAAGTAGATAGCCCAATGACGGCAGTTTTAGTCCACGCGGGGCCCGGGGGGGTGTTGGTGGGTCGCGGCCCTCGCCCCCCAGCCCGGCCCGTTTCCCCCCCTTGTAGCACGGCCCTTGGTTGTCTGCAGGCACTAGTTGCGTGGCCCGGCTGGCCAAAAACTCTACAGCAGGGCTGGAAGGTGGGAGGGCGCAGCTCTTCCAACGACCGCGTCATTCCCGCCTGCCCCCACTGGCCCCGCTTGTGACCGGTCCGGCCACATCCCCAGCAGCTTCCCTTGAAAACGCCTGTATTCGCCTTTCCCCCTCCCTGGACGGCGTCTTGGTCTGCGCGCGGCGGGCTCGGATGGCACGGCGGGGAAAGGTGGGTTCCGTAACGTCACCAGTCGTACAGGAAAAGAAATCAAAAATCCAGAGCCCTCGCCAAGGCCACCTGCACGTCCTCCGGGTGCGCCTGCTTCACGTAAATCTGCAGCCGCTGGTCGTTGAGGGCGTCGACGAAGTGGTCGCGGGCCAAAACAACCACCATTTCCTCCGGCACCTTCGGATATGCGCGGCGCACCAACGACTCCAGCGTGCGGCAGGGAGACAGCGGCTCGCCTCGCATCCTCACTCTGCCCTTCAAGTGAGCCCGGTACACCTCCGCTTGCTGGTGGTGGCCGAATTTACGTTGCAATGCTTTCCAGACACACTGGTACCCATTTATCAACCCCGAAAGGGAGAATGACAGCTGGTGGGCTGGCTGCCAACTTGCCCGGCCCGGATTCAAACCAGATTTGTAGCTAGGCGCTCTAATCACTACACCACGTGAGCGACATAAAAAACTAAGAACATAAGAAAATAAGGAAGTTACAAGAGGGCCCCGAGGCCTACACGTGGTAGTTCCTGTCACCTAACACTACCTACATCCACCTTTCATCCCCATACCATGAACCTATCCAGCCCCTCTTTAAAGCTCCCTAATGACTCCGCACTAACTACCTGTCTACTGAGACCATTCCATTCCCTTACCACCCCTATTTGTGAACCAGTTTTTTTCCCCATTTCCTTTCGAAATCTACGCTTTTCCCGCTTGAATCGTTACTTCTTGTTCTACCCTGGTTAAAAAACCGTAAGAACTTTTCCTACCTCTCGTTTATTAAATCCCTTTATCCACTTAAAAACTTCTATCAGATCGCCCCTTACTCTGCGTCCTCGAGTGAGTGTAATTTTAGTAACTTCAATCTCTTATCATAACTAAAATTACGCATCCGTTGTACCATTTTTGGGCATCCTTCTCTGCACTGTTTCTAACAAGGCTATATCCATCCTGTAATAGGAGACCAAAAGAGAACCGCATATTTGATGCCAGGGTTTTCGAGTTTCTGACACCTTTGTGTAAATGATATTAATTTTTTAGAATTCTTCATTGACTAATAAAATCTCCTCGTCACAACTGAATTGGGATGAACTTAAGGTTAGTAAGGGAAATGCTGCCCCCAGTTCAGGCGAGTAGTTCTATGGTTTCTCCCTGAACACGATTTACTATATGAGAACTATTGGTAGTCGGGGGGGGATACTTAGTATTACACCGAGTGAGGCTGAACTCTTTTTTTGGAGACTGGGGAAGTATTTCCATAACAAGGGAATAATCACCGGGGGGTTTTTGCAATAAACACAAGAAGCTATATTTTAAACATCATCCGGTTTATTCACCAGAAATATTTTTTCTCTTGTTTGAGACCTAGATACATGTATGAATTAATTTTTGGCGCAGGAAGCTCTACGGAGCATAACCTAACTCACTATTTTTATCCTTAGAACTACCATTATGTCCGTATAAACGGGGCACTATAGGTATACATGGAATATCTATATGGGAAAGAGAAAAATGTGAGAGTAATGGGTTGGTGTGGTGTTCACTGTGATATGTGGCTTGGCTTCTTTTTCGGCAGACACTCGCCGGAGCCTTGAAGGGGCAGAGAGATTACTCTTTTAATAACCTTATAAGGACAGGCCAGGCCTCCAAATGCGTTAATGAAACCTAAACAACTGAAAACCTATATAATAGATATATAGATAGATTATTTTAACAAGGAGGGGGGGGGGGGAAATAGGGGCGAGTACCGGGCATAATTTTACCTTGAAAGGAGTGGGGAGACGCCTAAACTCCTCGTGGTAACCCAAGGCGCTTGGGATGAGTAGGGGGAAAAAAAAGAAATGTTCGGGATATATGAAAGGCTTCCCCTGAAGGGAGTATAAGACCACGAATGACTCTAATTAGTAATGACACAAGTATGCATATGAAATGGCTGCCTATAATACAGTCCTTTTACTTTTATATAGAAGAATTTAATACATATATTCTAATATCCGGGGAAAAGTGTTACTTCCTTTCGGTCAAACCACGACGTGTTTTCTAGAGAGACGAGGTATCGGAGTCGGAATAGAAATTGGTCACTTTCAATTTAGCGAATAACTCGACTAACCCACCCATTTATAAACGTGATCGTCACTATTGTGTCTATTTTGAAGGACATTAAGAATCTAAGTGTTCCTTGATCTGTCAGGGGGGTAAGGGGAGGATGAAAAGTTTTGAATCTACCAGTTATCGAAGATCGGGAAATAAATGTCCCACACATCTGGACTCGTTTTCTGGGTGTATGGGGGGGGGGGGGGGGGAGATAGAAGTGGGAGAAAGAAAGAAAAATGATAGAAGATAATATTACGAGAACAAAAAAGATTTGATTTACCTTTGTATAATAAAAATACCTGTTCCCCCATATGCTGGGCCTAGGCAACTTGCCCCAGAACAACATATGGATATTGAAACCTTTTTCCTTCTTACAGATACAAAAAACCCCGGGGAAATTTTATGATAGGAATTTCCATCCTGTCTCTTCCCAATTTCCGGGCATTACACATAGTCTAGGTGAGGCCTGACTAGAGCCAGATATAGCTTTAGCTTAAATTCCGCACTTCTACTTTTAACACCTTCTGGTAATGAATCCTAATACTCTATTAGCCTACATTTTAGCCTCAATACATTGTTTCCTAGGCGGAGGCTGGGGTCACCCTCATCCAAGATCTTTTTTCACCTTCTGATATTTTCAGCGATACATTTCGTAGGTGTATCTATTACCGGGTTTTTTCTACCAACATCATAACGCTGGGACTTATCAATATTAAATTCCATCTGCCACGACTGCTCAGTCGTTAAGT
>JACEEZ010010668.1:0-11927 GCA_016584305.1 Chionoecetes opilio | reverse complement strand
GAAGTCCCTCTTTTTCTTCTCTGCTCGAGTGTTGTAACTTTTTCCTTCACGTTTCCTAATAAGAAGTTCTTCTAGCTCTGCTACCATCTTGTTGCCATTCTCTGTATCCTCTCCAAATTTTTCACATGCTTCTTTTTATATGGGGACCATACAATGGCAGCATATTCCAGTTTTGGATGGATCGTTGTAGTAATTATCTTTCTAATCATACTTTTTTCCAAGTAATGAAATGCCACTCTAATATTCTTCAACATCCTGTACGTATTGCCAAATATTATATTCATATGTTTTTCTGGTTGTAGGTTATTCTGCATTATCACTCCCAGGTCCTTTTCTTCCTGAACCTTTGCAATAATTTCATTTACCATTTTATATGGCCATTTATACCTCTTCCCTTTTTGCAATTTCCATCACATGACACTTATTTACATTAAATTCCATTTCCCATCTTCTGCTCCATTCGTAGATCTTGTTCAGGTCATTTTGTAGTGTTACACAATCTTTATAGCTTTTTATTTCTCTTAATAGTTTTGCATCGTCCGCAAATAGACTAATATAACTATTTATTTCCAACGTCATGTCATAGACGTAAATCGTGAACATTATTGGTGGCAGCACTGATCCTTTTGGTACCCCACTAAATACCTTTCTCCATTCAGACTTTTCATCCTCCACTACTGTTCTCATTTCTCCCTTTCAGATAACTTAACATCCAGGCTTTGATCACCCCTGTGATTCCTCCTATATTTTCCAATTTCCAAAGTAGTCTCATGTGGAACTTTATCAAATGCCTTTTTAAGATCTAGATATACACAGTCTGCCCATCCATCTCTTTCTTGTGTTATATCAATTACTCTTGAGTAAAAGCTTATTAAGTTGGTCACACATGATCTCTTTTTCCTAAAACCATACTGCCGGTCTGTTATCATACCTTCATTTTCTAAGTATTCCGTCCATTGCTTCTTTATTATTTTCTCACATATCTTGCATACTGTGCTAGTTAATGACACTGGTCTATAATTTAGTGGTTCATCCTTCTTCCCATTTTTATATATTGGCACTATATCTGCTTTCTTCCACTCCTTTGGCACTTTTCCTATTGTTAATGAGCAGTTTATTATATATACTGGTTAGGGTTGCCCTTATTTTTCGAAAATCGGAATTTTTATCGGGACGAGCAGTTTTCTGGTTTGAATCTAGTAAAAAAAGTGTGTAAAATATTTTTGAAATCAATTAATATTTAGTAGTCGCTCAACGAGGTCAAGGTTAGGAAATTTTTGAAAAAAATGTGGTATTTTACAATGTTACAGATGTGTATGTAATTGGAAATTAGGACGTATTTTGCTCGATTATTACCAAATACATGCTAAATAACATAATTGCTTTACATACTTTTGGTTCTAGGTCCCCCTCGTTACGAGTATTAGCCCCTCAAGGGGGGAGTGTATGGGCCCCCATTCTCACTCATTGTGCTAGTTCGCAGGGGTCATAAAGCATGCGGGCGTCGGGATGGTCACGGGGTGCTTCGCCCACTTGAAGCAAGTACTGTTTTTGTTCCTCTCTTTCGTGGGGGCCCAGTTGAACTGCTGCAAAGCACCACACCCCTTTAGCGAAATCGTTCGTACAGCGGGGGGCCCTCACTCTGCGCGCCGTTTCCCATGTAGTTGGGATCCTATGGACCATGTTTAGGGTCTTTGCGGGGGAAGACCTTTTCCGAAAGGTTTGGGAAGAAGTCCACCGTGTGGTGGTGACGAAGTGGGCACGGTTTTTTCCCCGGAATGGTTTGAGGGGGCGTCGCTGAGCGAGCCCCGAAGAGGATCATCTGACCCCTCCCCTGCCCCTTAGTGGAACTCAGGGCCGAGAAGATATCCGTACTTTTGCCCTTTTATTTGCCTCCCCTTAATCATAGCAGACGGGTCAACTCAACAGGTTACCTGGGCCCCGAAACAAGACTTGAAACAAAACAATATATATGAAACCTCACACCAAAATTATCCTTAAGTAGGGGGTTTAATAGTTATTAGATACCGCATACACACACCCCCCCCCTGATCCTATGATCACTAATTGACATTTTGCGTAGGCGGCGTCCCCGGGAACCCCGCGAGCTGGGGTTTTTCGGGACTATCTGTCCCTCCTCGATTGTCCCCTTCATCCTCGGGACCCCCGCGGGGCCCGGCACCTGGATCAACAAGGCGTCGTTTTCCCCTACCCCCGGCTGCTCTGACGCTGAATTTCCCCCGGGGTGGGAAGGGAAAAGTGACCAACCGCAGATCACCACATGGGAGGCAACCGTAAACCTCGACTTCTGGGGCATAAGCGCGTCCCCGTGCCCTCACTCCGGGATTGCAGCGCCTGCTGGGGTGGCGGATCCCACGCCCCCCCCCACGCTATAGCGTGCTGGTCGTCCGCTGACTATTTTGCTGCCTCACCTCGTCGATCCCGAGCAGCCTCACCTCTACCAAATATCTTTTTGGCAGGGGGATGCAGCGTCTTTCCCCCTCGTCCCCTCACGTTGTAGGGAAAACCGCCTCTGCCCAGAAAAACCCTTTCCGCGCCATATGTTTTCACCGTTCGATGGCATCGCTCTGATATCCCTTTGCCTGACGGGACATGGGCAAAGGGTATCGGTTGCTATGCCCCAGCGTTTTGGCGAACTCCCGAACAAGGAGCGCGGAAGCTGGTGGCGTTGTCAGTTAGCGCCCCTTTGGGGCTCCTCGCTCCAAAAACACAGACTCCGCTGCTCTGTGACGGGGCGGTGTCTTGACGTCTGATCCCCCTCCAGATGGCTAACGCGATGGACCGCAATCTATAAGAGAAAGGGTAATGTTGATTATTGACATTAAGATTCCATACTGACTCTGCCCCAAATTTCCGAGACCCCCAAACCCCCCTTTTTTTGCCATGTCTCGGGCGGGGGGTCGATGGTGACATCCGGGCATACTTGAATAACATCACGTACCTCTCCCGTTGAACGGGGGATAGAGTCTTTTGAGAAATATACGTACGTTGATACCGGGGAGTCCCTGGTCACGTGGATTTTGGGCGATGTCCTGCTCAGTGATGGCGCGGCCTCCACATGCCAGCTGGTCTCCTGGGGGCCCAAAAGCCCCTTTCGGCACCCGAGTGCGCGTCAGCTTTTTTTTCTCGGGAAGACACAAACCCTTTATACTAACTAGGCCATATTCTTCAACGATGGCCCCAGCTCTCTAACGCCGCGGATCAGCACCCGCTTGGGGCCTTTTGGTCTTCAATCGTGCTTTCTTTGACAAAGTGCCCTTCACCCAAATAATACACGGTCCTGGATCTGTATAATGGTTAAACTTCTCATTTTAAAAGAAATGGCGAGATTCAGCCCCTTGATGATGCATCCAGCTCAGAAAGTTTAGTGAGAGCCCTCCCCCGTCGAAACCACATGGTTTCTATACGTCGCCTTCCCCTCTAAGAGTGCCCCCAGCCGAGAGAACTTGCATTACCCACAACGAATTTTCATCACCCTTCACATCCCCCCGCCTCGGGCGGATCTGTCTCTTCCCTGCTTAAATGTTTCCTCGACTAAGCGCCTTTGAGTCGGGGGACCTCATTTCCCCAGGAAGTGGGGGCCCTTGGCACGCCTTTTCAGGTATGACCCGCCATCTCGCCACCGCACCGGGCAGGGACTTGTCAACTGCCGCACAGAGAGAACACCGTCCCCCTCGTCTTTTCTCAGGCATGTCTGCGATTTTGTTGCCCGTTCCCAAAAAGGGGCCTGGGCGCCCCCCCAAAAACTCTCATGCCAACACTGGCCCCTTTCGTGCACACGCTGGGGCGGGGCTTGAGATCGGGCGTGTCGGTTTGGTGTTCTCAATTTCCCCCCATGCTGAGGCCACACTTTCTCCACTTATTTTCCCCAGATAGGGTAGGCGGCGGAATTAAATTCTCTCACCCAGCTCAGCCAGTGCTAAAAACCTTTTCGGGCGAAGGTGCGACTTTCACCCAAAGCCCAACCGTGTCAGGCAGTACCGCATTCCTCAAAAACCCCACCTCGGATGACCACCACGGGGACATAATTTGCAGGTAGGTTTTACGCAAATCCGGGAGAGAGTCTGCGCCCCCTCTCTAATTTTTTTCCGCGCAGACTCCGCATCGGCGGTGTGCACATCAAGTAAGAGTTATTCACGAAAGTCCTCACTGGGCTACTTTTTTTTTATTACGTTGCACAACGCATCAGGGGAATAGTTCCTCTCACTGGCCCCTGAACAACCCTTACTGTGGAACCAGCCAACCTCCTTATCCATTGACACAGTTCATTTCGTATCCTGCGGGGGCCCCTTCAGGGACGCGATATCGAAACTGTATTCTGAGTCGCGGGGCCCCGTTCCATGCTCCACTTCCCTGACACAGTCCACGTGCGGGCTTTCAGTCTTTCACTTTTAAAAAAGTCCTTTTTTATCAAGTCTCTCGTAAGCATTGCCGCCCTGTCCGATGGATTCCCGATACCAAACTTTACCCTTCCAACGAGCGCACTGTCCACCCCCGCAAGGGAATTTTCCATTCAACCCATAAAAAAAGTCAAAAACCCAAGGGCCTGGTTGCATCACAAACGCACTCATCGTCACTGACGGGCCCCAGAGCAGTTGGACATGCACCTCACCCATCCCCATCCTCACAAAAGCTCACCGCTCATCGAGTCTGCAACGTTCACTTTCTTCCAACGAGAGCACTGGGGGGGTACACATGACCCCGTCTGCCGTGTCGACAAAGGGGTCACACTTTACTCCATCAAAAAACAACCCAACCGTCGGCGGGGACTGTTACAGAAGTCCCGGGAGGAAACGGCGCCCTGCTACCTCTCCCGGGCCCTTTTCCCCGGGGGGATGAAACAAGTGGCCGAGCTGCCTACAACTGAAACACGCCTTTCTGCGGCTTCCACGGGGCCCCCGCCCCCGGCCAGACAGTCCGGGGGAAAGTGATTCGGGTTTGGGTTACACACTGCCACCACCTAGTCGACCCGGGGGTTGTCCCGGCGAGCCCCGACCATCCAGGGGGGTTGTCGTCCCGGGAAAAAGCGACCCCCTCTACAGGACGGCCGTGCCCGGCTCAAAACCTGAGTATATCCGGTTTCTAGGGGTGAACCCGGGTTAGGATGTGGCTGACGAACTAGGAAGACCCGCCACAAAAGCAAGATCAGGGCCTTGTCAGGGATTTCCAAAAAGGGCAGCCCGGCGGCGCAGGTCGGCCAATACCGTCAACTGACTCACCATCCTGAGCCGGGGAGTGCAAACTGCTCGTAGGGACAATTATCCGCGGCGAAGGGGAATGAAACGCAGCTTTTATCTTGCTGAAATCTTTTTTTGTCTGCCTGTTGACTGTGGAGACGGAAATGGCCTGCATGACGAAAGGTGCGGGGTGTCCAGTAATCCCCCGCAGCCGGCCCCCCACTCCAGCTTCTCCACCATTCTCCCACTGCAGTAAAGCTCCGTCGAACTCTGTATCAAGCGGAGTCCTCGCCAGGCCATTACACGGGCGGGGAGAGTCTTCAGGGCCCCTCACTGGTGACGTGAAGGGGCCTAGATAGCTTGTAGTGGTAACTCAGGCGATGAAAAATCCGTTACTTTGCCCGTTTTTATTTGCCTGCCTTAATCATAGCAGACTGGTCAATCAACAGGTTACCTCGGGGCCCCCAAACAAAACTTTTAAACGAAACAAATTTTAGAAACCCACACCAAATTACCTTAATACAGGTTAAAAGTTATTAAATTTCACGCATACACTACAGCTCCATACCCTTTACATGTCCCGCTTGTCGAGGTGGCAATTTTTCATCGAAGAAGCCAATCCCCCGATTCCCTCGCTCAGGAACCCCAAAGGTGGGGACGGAACGCTGGGTGGACTGCCCTTTCTCACCGCCTTGTGGGGTAAGCCAGCAGGGCCCTTTAAAAAGCCAGGTCCGCGCCTGGCCGCTGCCGACTGGGGACGCTTGCACCAGGTCGTTACGCATGCGGTGACGCTGAAGGTGACGAATCGCCCGGGTGCCGGTGTCTGGTGCGTCAGTGAAAAAGGCCCGGGAAAAGGTCAGTTAAGGCTACAAACCTTGGCCATCCACGAGCATGGGGAGGGCTCCCGGCGAGCGAAAGGGGGTTCCTCGATTGGGTTGTCCCCCGAGGACGAGATGGAAAATTCTAGGGGGTTTGCGGTAGTCATTCGGGATGCTGAACGTCAAAAAGGGACCAAACTCCCCAAAGGGCGTCGCGGATCTGTGAAGGGTTTGGCGGATGTCCTCGTCAGTGAAGGGCTTGGTGCCGCCCAAATTGATGGTTCCCGCGGTTTTGGAATATTTTTAAATCAGGGTGTCCGGGCCAGTCGAGGGGCCGAGGCACGCCGTGAATGCCTTCTCGCACACCAGTCTAAACATGATGGCGACAGGCCATCGTAGCAAATTTGCCATCATCTCTCCAGGGTGTGCGAGAAGGCAATCCTGCGTCTGGAACGCGACTTCCTCCCCAAGCCCTAAAAAAATGGTCCCAGGACCCCAACACAGTTGTTCCGTGTTAGTTTGGAAAAGGCGCGCAGAGTGTCCCCCGGGGGGTGGCTGTGACGAAAGATTTTGCTAAAAGGGGGGTGGGCTTATCAGCAGTTCAACCGGGCCCCTACGAAAGATAAGGAACAGAGGAAATACATGCTTCAAATTGTCGAAATCCCCGCCGTGGCCACCCACCCCCGCAATTTTCAGTGACCTCTGCAACTAGGCGACAATGGTGGAGACGGGTGCCCATGAGACCCCCATTGAGGGGCGTAACTCGAAACGGGGGGGACCTGAACCAAAAGTATGAAAAGCAATTTTTTTTTTAGCATTTTTTTTGGCAATAATCGAGCAAATATCCCCAATTTAAAATTAAACACATCTGTAACATTGTAAAATCCCACATTTGTTAAAAAAATTTTCCGAACTTTGACCTCGTTTGCAAACCTCTAAAAAAAGGGATTTGAAAAATATTTTACACCCTTTGTTTTTAGGGGATTAAAACCAGAAACCTGCCAAACCGCTGGCGGAGACTGCTGGGGGGGGTTTCAGGCCCGGCCCTGATCCCCTCACAGTCTCTCGCCAGGGGTTTGGTGCCATTCGCGCCAGATATTTCAACTCCCACCATAACCACACACAACCCCATATTTGGGTTAATTAAAACATATATTTCGGATGCGGGAATTTTTCTACCTTGACGTTTATGTGATTTTACCAATTCTGTAATGGGCACTGTTTACTCGCATCCCCGCACTGGGGCTCTAAAAAAAACTTGCTCCCGCAGTTTTCCCGGGGTTAAAAATTACGGCCAAAAGCGGTGTGTGACACGGTATGTAAATTTTCGTGGTGTACTGATGAAAAACTAGGTGAAGTTGTGTAAGGAAAAAAATGATGGGTGGAGCAGAAGGGGTTTTGAAAAAACAGGAGAGGTGAGGCAATTTTTGTAGGAAGAAGTGATTTAGAGGGCAAGGGGGGGGAAAGGGAAAAAAGAAATATCTAGCCTTTCTAGATAGAGAAAACGTACGGTGATGGGTAGGAAATGCTTGATTGGGGAGATTGGGATGAGTGAGAAGGGTTTTTAAATAATAACATAGTATGAAACACACAGGGCCAAGTTCAGTATGGGGACCTAGAGACGGATGGGTGAATAGAAGGAGGATGGGACATTATCCACCAACCACCCTCTCAATAAATTTCAAATGGGTTTGTTCCCCCCCCCCCTAGTGAGGGGGGTTGTTGTCCACTCATCTAGGGGGTGCGTAGGTGTAAAATTTTGTTTTAAAATAATTATAATGGTAATGGGATTTTTTAAGATAATTTAAATAATTGAAATACTGGGGTAAATAAATTTCATTCCCCCTGGTTATTTAACTTGCACCATAAAAAATTAAATTAGCACCTTTGGGTTTGGGGATCCGGTGATTGGCCGCCGCCCCCTTTGATCAAGGCCCCCTGGAAATTTACACTGGGTATTATTGGGGAGCGGGGACTCGCCGCCCATCGGGAGAGTTAGTACCTCCCGATATCCCCTTAGTAACATCTCTTTACTAAAATTATTACTGCGCTGGGAATATAAGTACACTTCCACCCCCACGGCTTAACATTCTTCTCTATTATAATGAAGAGATTTGTTATAACTCTTTGCACATACGTATTTTTAAAAACAATAGGACTTGCTCACAACAAGGAAAACATGCTGCGTCTATTAAACCTGATAGCTTCCCCTTTACGCCAACCACAATAACGCCTCCACCTCCGCATTCACCTGCGGGCCTCGATCACGGTACCCTTTGGGTCACAGGCATCAGTATTAATACACTACACCATTTCAACCCTATCCACCGAAATCCTATTATTACTAGATGGGATTGTGTCGGGTGGATAAAAGATGGGTTTTTTTATTAGGAAGACCCCTAAATAAAAATATGTATGTGACATAAATACAGAAATTGGGCCCCGATACAGGAATATTGATGTACGTGTGATTCAAAGTGGTCATTGTGGGCGTAATTTGAGCCTACAGAATGGCTGGTTTTTTGGGAGGTGTTCAAGGAGGTGAGGTGTTTCGCGGCGTCAGATACAAGTCACAGCCTTTTAAACTCCCTACCCGGTATAGATAACATCGCCGTAGCAGTAGTAGCCCGTGGCGAGCAGCTTTTTCCAGTACCTTGCAATTTTTTTGGAACAAATTTTTGGGGCTTATTTTGATAGGTATTGTGTCAGATACAATTTAGGGTGGGGGGCCCCTTGTCACCGGTTTTGGTTTTTTTCGACCCAAGATTGCCGCCAAGATGACCGCCATATAAAAACATATAAATTAGGCTGTAACTCCTGTTCTAAGTAAAAAAAAAGGATGAATTGGTTTGTCTAAATATTTTTAGAGACCAAGGAAGTTAATTATACGTTTTTGGATCGGGGTGGCGGCCATCTTGAGGGGCATAAACCCAAATATGGCCCTAAAAAATTGTAAAAGCCAAAAACACAAAAAACCCAATATAATCGTTGTACATGCTGTTGAAATTTTAAAGCGTCAGTATTTAAAAATATATACCTATATATAATTATATTTTATATATTATAATTATATATATATATATATAAAATTTTATTTGCTTTGTAAAGCTATGATTGATTCGAAACATTCGCAGTTTTCAACAATATTGATTTGATAGCAAGCCCATTTCCCCGATACAGCGTGGGCAAACGACCGAGCAAAGGATTCGAGAGAGGGCGATGAATAGTTCCCAGATAAAGAATTTGGTCCTTTGGGGCTTAATTTAGCTTCATTTTTTAGAGTATAACGTTAAATGTATTGATATAACGTTGAAACTTTTGGGGCAACGTGAAGATCCCAAAATTGTTGCATTTTTTATTATATTATTAATATTTATACTACATTTTATTTTTTACTTATTTTTTTTTTTATTGTTTTTATTATTTATTATTATTATTATTATTATTATTATTATTATTATTACGTAGTATCATATCCCTTACATGTATGTTCTTTTAAGTCACCCAATGCATTTTAGAGAGATGAAAAATTTTTACAAAAAAATGTTGCCCGACAAAATAGATTTGTTTTCTTATATTTTGCTTCTATCAAAATAAATATTGCTTGAAAACGGGCAAATGATTTCGATAAATTTTATATGTTTTCAAAGCACATAATATTCAGACATTTTATAATTAAATGCTGTACACATATTATATTAGTTTTAGTGTGATTTTGGCATTTTTACAGTATTTTGGCGGCCATTTTGGGATCTATCCCCATCAATAGGCCCCCAAAATTTATCCAAAAACTCTAATCCATTTCCTTGGGTCTCAAAAATTTATATTTAGACCCCAATTTTTCATCCTTTTACATATTAAAAAGGGATTTACAGCCTAATTAATTTTGGGTTTTATATGGCGGTCATTTTGGGGCCATTTTGGATTCTGGAAAACCCAAGCCGGTGAAAAGTGCACAGCCTAAATTTCATTTCCCCTAAAATCTATCGAAAAAAAAATTATATAATTGTTTTCCCAAAAATTGCAAGTTCCCCCCGGGCCCGCCACCCGGAAATATTTAGTTTTGGGGGTTGAAAAATTTATACGCCTGCTAGTGTCTTTACAGGGCCCAGCAGCACTCCCACTTGGAATATAATTAAATTTTCAACTAAAAATTATTATATAGTTACGTAAACTTGCATTCAATATTTTTTTTGACTTTAAATTTAAATAAATCAGGGCCCGGTTAGCTAAAAATTCATTATCAGCTAGGTTAGGGAATGCTCACACGAATATATAATAAGTGTGAGGACGCAATTTAAAGGGAAAAACCTTTGATTATATTTAAATTTTAAGACAGGGCACCATTGTTAAAAGAGCATGAAAAATATGGGCGGGTTTTCTTTTAATATAAGTTTTAATTTAAAACAATTTTGGGGGAAAGAAAAGATCACCTTGCTTTACCAATCATGAAAAACGAAAGTCAAAGATATCTCGATAAAATAATTTTTAGAGGGATTACGGGGTGTGTCATATTCCCTGACATTAAAATTCTTTTTCCCCAAAAATTTTAAGGTATTTAAAAAAAGGGAATCCCCCACAAGAGATCAAAAATTTTTAAAATTTATGGTAACATATTTACACCCTTTTGAGTTTAAAGATCCCCCGTTGTGGGGATTTATCCTGCGCCTGTTACGCAAAACAAAAAAGCCCGAATTTAAGTTGAAAATTCTCAGCCTACGTAAACCAAAAACGTACTCAAAAAATGTACATCCAAAATTCAAGGCTACTTCTAATGAAGTACATAATAATTTGTGTCTCATGTAGGGGTAAATCCACCCTCCACATGAAATATCTATTCAATTGTTACCAAGAGTTAAAAGGGTTAATGACCCTTTGATAATGACCAAACCCCGTCTCCGTGGAAAACGGCTTAAAATGCATGCCCAAAAAATTAAGAACTTGTAGAAAATGAACAATTTTTTTCAAATACGTCTTTATCCTAACAGTGAAATAAAACCCCGACATAGACCACGATACCGGATGCGCACGAACAATGTTTTTAATTTCGGGGCTGCATAGGGGCTGCGGGGCGCCCAAAAAAGAGATAAAAGTGGTCTATGGCTACATATAGACTGGTTTATAGTTAAAATAATATACCGAAACTTTGTAAAAGTTTGTTCATAAAATTTCAAAAAAAAACAGAAAACACGATAAGAAATGCCATTGAGGCATAAGAATATCATAAAATTAATATTCCCCTTCTCTTCGCCTTTAAAAATTTGCGAGTCAAATTTATCAGAAAGGTATCAAAAGAAATGCAATTTATTGCTTTTCCCTTTCTATATTTTCGTTATTGATAAATAATTAGAACCAGTAAAATTTCGTTAACTAAAAAAATAAAAACATCAAACGGGGAATTTTCCCGATTGATGATTTATTTTTTATTTTATATTTGTTTTTCAAAAAATAATTAGTTTCCCGTATAAATTGCGTTGACTAAATAAAAAACCTCATCAAAACGGGGAAAATTTCCCATTGATGTTCTATTTTTTTAGTAAAAGCTAATTTATTCATGGTTTTAAAATTAATTTTCAGATAACGAAATATAGCAATGGAAAGGGAATAAAAAATTTCTTCTATTGTATCCTTTATGAAAAAGTTGATCGCAAAATTTTTAAAAAGGCGAAGAGTTTAAGTGAAATTAATTCTGCAATTTTCAGTCTCTAATGGCATTTCTTTACGTGTTTTTTCTGTTTTTTTATTTATATTTATAGAAAAACATTTACGAAGATTACGTATATATATATATGATAAACCAGTCTATATGTCCGTTTTATATATATATATATATATATATAATATTTTATATATTATTATAAATATATATATATATATATATATTTATATATATATAATATTATATATTATT
>JACEEZ010010667.1:30000-65030 GCA_016584305.1 Chionoecetes opilio | reverse complement strand
TAAAATTTTTAAAACCTTATATCACCAAAATACCCATTTAATGAAAAAATAATTTTATTTGCAAATTATTTAAAAAATTTTATAATTCAATAAGAAAAGTTTAAAGAAAAAAAAATTTGCAATTAGTTTTTAAAACAATAAATAAATACTTACTTTCTAAAAAATAGCTCATTTAGAAGAACTAATGAAAAATTTCAAAAAGTTATACTAAAATTTTTAAAACCTTTATTTTTGAAATAAGGGAAAAAGTTTAAAAAACCCCAATTATTTTAAAAAATTAAAATATATTGGAAAACAGTATATATACACCGAAAAGTAACATTTAAAAACTAATTTGAAAGGGGTTAAAATACTTTTATCATTAAAACTTTACCCTTTATATACATTAAGTATTAGAGAATATAGTGCAAATTATTCTAAAAAAAGGATTTTATACTTTCAATTTTAGGAAAACAGCTATATAGCACTGATAACTAGCAATAAATCATGAAAACACTACATTTTAGGGTTATAGCAATATAATAAGTATAAACTATGTATATATACATAACGTACAGTTTATAGAAAGAAACTATGAAAAACAGCTTGCAATATACCGTATATCACAATAAATAACCTCTTACTCTTCTATTTATAGGCTAATGTAATTAAGCTAAAAATAGCTGCAAATTATTTAAAAAAAGGATGTATACTTCAATTTGTAGAAAAACAGCTATATATCACCGAAAATAAATAGCTAATATCTATTGAAAAACTACATTTTATGGTTTTATAGCAATATAATAAGTAAAACTACTTGTTATATACAATAACGCTACAGTTTAGAAGAAACTATGAAAAACGCTTGCAATATACCGTTATATCAACAATAAATTCCTCTTACTTTCTATTTATAGCTTAATGTAATGTAAGCTACTTATAGGTGCAAAATTATTCTAAAAAGAGGATGTATACTTCAATTTGAGGAAAACAGCTATATATCATGATAACTAGGTTAAAATCATTGAAAACACTACATTTTAGGGTTATAGCATATATAATATAAAACTACTTGTAATAATAAATAACGCTACAATTTACAAGAAACTATGAAAAACCTTGAAATATACCGTTATATCACAATAAATTCCTCTTACTCTTCTATTTATTAGCTTAATGTAATGTAAGATACTTATAGGTGCAAATTATTCTAAAAAAAGGATTGTATACTTCAATTTGTAGGAAAACAGCTATATATCACTGATAACTAGCTAAAATCATTGAAAACACTACATTTTATGGGTTTATAGCAATATAATAAGTAAAACTACTTGTATATATACAATAACGCTACAGTTTAGAAGAAACTATGAAAAACGCCTGCAATATACCGTTATATCACAATAAATAACCTCTTACTCTTCTATTTAATAGCTTAATGTAATGTAAGCTACTTATAGGTGCAAATTATTCTAAAAAGAGGATTTTATACTTCAATTTGTAGGAAAACAGCTATATATCACCGATAAATAGCTAATATCTTTGAAAACACTACATTTTATGCGTTTATAGCAATATAATAGGTAAAACTACTTTTATATATACAATAACGCTACAGTTTAGAAGAAACTATGAAAAACGCTTTCAATATACCGTTATATCACAATAAATTTCCTCTTACTCTTCTATTTATTAGCTTAATGTAATGTAAGCTACTTATAGGTGCAAAATTATTCTAAAAAAAAGGATGGTATACTTCAATTTGTAGGAAAAAGCTATATATTCACCGATAAATAGCTAATATCATGAAAAACTACATTTTATGGGTTTATTGCAATATCGATAGTAAAAATACTTGTATATATACAATAAAACGCTACAGTTACAAGAAACTATGAAAAACGCTTGCAATATACCGTTATACACAATAAATAACCTCTTACTCTTCTATTAATAGCTTAAGTAATGTAAGCTACTTATAGGTGCAATTATCTAAAAAGAGGATTTTTTATACTTTAATTTGTAGGAAACAGGATATATCACCTGAAACTAGGCTAAAATCATATAAAACACGACATTAGGTTTATAGCAATATAATAAGTAAAACTACTGTATATTATACAAAAACGCTACAGTTTAGAAGAAAACTATGGAAAAACGATTGCAATATACCGTTAATAAACAATAAATGACCTCATTACTCTTCTATTTAATAGCTTAATGTAAGTAAGCTACTTATAGCTGAAAAATTCTAAAAGAGATTTTATACTTCAATTGTAGGAAAACTTCCTATATATCACTGATAACTAGGTAAAATCATGAAAACACTACATTTTATGGTTATACTAGCCGAATAATATGAAAACACTTGTATATATACAATAAACGCTTACAGTTACAAGACACTAATGGAAAAACGCTTGCAAATACCGTTATATCACAATAAATAACATCCTAATCTTCTATTTATTAGCTTAGTAATATGCCTACTAAGGTGCAAAGTATCTAAAAAAAGGAATGTATACTTCATTTGTAGGAAAAACAGTATAGATCACGATAACTAAGCTAAATCATTGAAAAGAACCATTTGAGGGTATAAAGCATTATCATAAGTTAACTTCTGCAATGATGATGAAACACTACAATTACAAGATACATGGTAAAACACGGTAAATACAATGTATCACAATTAGAGTCTCAAATTATATATAAGTTACAGTAGTTAAAATAGCATGTTCTAACGAAAACAACTATAATACCACATTCTGAATTTCTTTATCAAAAAAAGGGCTGACTAATGTCATTTCGAATTTTTATCCCTTCATAAAAATACATTAAAACACTGGAAAAAATTGATTTTAAGAATTAAAATTGATACGTAATTTTCATGAAAATACATATTTAAGCTCACAATATTGTACATATAGTTGTGTAAAAGGCTGAATAATGCATATTTCGACATTTTTTAACTTTCAAAAAATACATTAAAATCCTTGAAAAAACGTTCTTTTTAAGTTTAAAATTGATACCTATATTTCATAAAAAATACATATTTTTAGCTATAATTGTAAAATATAGTTGTAAGCAAATCTCAAAAAACTATTCTAGCTACGATAATAAAGGAATATACTTCAATTTGTAGAAAAAAGCAGCTCTTCGCTGAAACTAGCTACAAATTCATTGAAAACACACATTTTATGCGGTAGTATAGCAATATGATAAGTAAAAAACTTGTATAATACAATAAAACACTACAGTTAGAAGAAACTATGAAAAACGCTTGGCCAATATACCGTAGATCATATAAATAATATCTTACTCTTCTATTATTAGATAATGTAAGTAAACAGAAATGCAAAACAGCTGTTGACTAGATTATTTTTGACACCCTCACAGACACTTCACAGCACCTCACAGGAACGACATGACACCCCAGAGGACAAATCACAGCACCTCAGACACTGACGGACACACAGAGGACACTTGACACACACTCACAGGACACTGACAGACACCTCAGACCACTGACTGACACCTCAGAGACACTGACAAGCACGCACAGGCACCTCAGACACGATGACCACCTCAGAAAAACTGACCTGGGACACCTCAGAGACATGACAGGCACATCACAGGCACCCAGACCACTGACTGACACATCAGAGACACTGACAGGCACCCACAGGGGCCACCTCAGACCCTGACTGCCCACCTCAGCGGACACTGACAGACACCTCAGACATGACGACCACCTCAGAGACACTGACAGGCACCTCAGACACTGACTGGAAACTCAGAGACACTGAACAGGCACTCAGACACGACTGACCCTCAGAGACACTGATGATACCTCGAACTGACTGACACCTCAGAGGACACTGACACACACCTCACAGGGACACTGAAGGCACCTCAGACAATGACTTGACGCTCAGAGACAGACAGGCACCTCACAGACTGACTAACAACCTCAGAGACACCTCACAGGCACCTCAGACACTGACTGACACCTCACAAGACACTGACTGGCACCTCAAAGGCACCTCAGGACACTGACTGACACCCCAGAGACATTGATTGACACCTCCACAGACACTGACAGACACTCAGACATGACTGACCACCTCAGAGGACACTGACAGGCACCTCAGGACAGGACAGGACCTCCATAGGCACCTCAGACACTGGACTGAACCTCACAGACACTGACAGGAACCTCACAGGCACATCAGACACTGACTGACACCTCACAGACACCTCAGACACTGACTGACACATCAGAGACTCTGACAGGCACCTCAGACCACTGACTGGCCACCTCACAGACACTGACCAGGCCACTTCACAGGCAACTCAAAGACTGACTGACACCTCACAGGACACATCAGACACTGACTGGACACCTCAAGGCACTGACAGGCACCTCACAGGACTTCAGGACACTGACTGACACCTCACAGACACATCACAGGCATGACAGACACCTCAGAGACAATGACAGCACCTCAACGCACCTCAGACACTGACTGAACACCTAACAGCACCTCAGACACTGAATGACACCTCACAGCACCTCAGACCAATGACTGGACACCTCCACAGGCACCTCAGACAACTGACAGACACCTCACAGGCACCTCAGACACTGACTGACACAGCACAGGCACATCAGCACTGACAGGACACCTCACAGGCACCTGAGACACTGACGGACACCTCACAGGCCACCTGAGACACTGACAGGACACCTCACAGCACCTCAGACACTGACTGACACCTCACAGCACCTCAGACACTGACTGACACACGCACAGGCACTCAGACACTGATCAGACACCTCACAGGAACCTCAGGACCTGGACTGACACCCTCACAGGACATCAGACAAACAGACAGACACCTCACAGGCAAATCATACAATGACAGAACCGCACAGGCACATCAGACCTGATGACACCTCAACAGGCACCTGAGACACTGACTGACACCTCACAGGCACCTCAGACACTGACGGACACATCACAGGGACACCTCACAGGCACCTCAGACAATGACAGACCCTCAAAGACCATGTATGGTACGGATAGCTAGTTATATAAAAAAAAAAAACTTTGCGGATACAGAGGAATTCATTTAAACAGTCATGTTTGCTCCCTACTCCTCTTCTTTTGAAACTTCTGTTCTTCCTGGGTCCCTCGCTCTTCTCTCCTCACCCACGGGCTCCCTGCTTCTCCTCTTGCCCTTGTGTATAGAACTGGCCGCGTCCCTGGCAAGGTGCTGCCAAAGCAGTGAATAGTGTCTCTGTCACCAATGGCAGCACGTATTCCACCAGAGGTGCCCCAACTGTACATCTGTATCGCTCACTTCATAGTATCACCCACAAAACCTCTTCACAAAGAACTCCAAAATTCTTAGTGCACTGTCACTAGAAAAAAAATTCCCCTCCCAGTGGGTCATAATTAGGTGCTCCAGACATGGACGACACCTAAAGTGAGGTAGCCCATTCAGTGGGTGCTGAGGCCTCCCCTGTTCAAGGGTCCTAGTCATGGGACCAAGAACAACTCGTCGGTGCAAGTTTTCCCTTCCCAATTCAACACTAGCGTGCAGCTGGAATCCATCCTTGTCCACCATGACGGTAATGCAGTCGTCGCACCTTGACATCCTGGTCACTTTGTGGCCAAGGTAACCAGATATGTGGCCCAGGGCTGCCTTAGCCATGTCAGGTGGTTCGTAGACATGCTCGTCATCACGTTGTGTAGTATTGACGAGGCTCTCGTACAAGGACTCGGCCACCTCCTCGTCGGCATCCTTGTCAAACTGTCTGGCAGCTGACAACTCCCTGGTAAGCTCAGCGATGTCGTATCCGCTATACCAGAGCAAATTCTGCTTCCTAATGATGGCCTCACCCTGCATGAAGTTCCTGACTGTGGTCCAATAGTTGGACCCTGCCAGCTTTCTCAGGTGACCAAAGTGTGACTCCAGCTTGTCGCTCTGGAATTTGCCCAAGAGAAGGTACTCGAGGCCCCAAGGTTCACCAGAGTACATGGCCAAGACGTTAGTGGCCAAGTGCTTAATGTTCCTACTCGTGTAGAAAGTGGCCAAGCTTGTGTCCCTGGTCACCTTCCACTTTTTATCAATGTCAGGGTCCTCGTAAGCTTCCTTCAGGAACCTGAAAATGACAAATTATATTTCATTACTTTTTTTCATGGACATAGGAACATAAGAAAATAAGGAAGCTATAAGAGACCGTGAGACCTACACGAGGTAGTTCCTTTATGTTCTCCTACGTATTGTGAAGTACTATTTTTCTAATGAAAAAGGAACAAATAACATATATATACTAGAATACTGGTGTCCTATATTTATAAAGTAGCTAATCTGTAGCACTAGGACTTGACAAACTGTAGGTTGGAATTCCGGCGGAAATAACTCTATGGAAATTAGCTCCAGAGAGATGCAATTCAGGGAATATTTAAGAATTTTGATAGACAGAAGTTCTGCAACATGACAGTGTGACATTCCTGTCATGCGCGTTACCAGATGCCTCTGTAGCATGAGCAAAGGCATAGAGAGGTGGCACAATGGACGCAACTTCGTCAGAGAATTTGCAAAAAAAGTAACAGTTATTTTAAAAAAATTAAGCATGTATTGAAATATTTATTCTGTGCAACTATAAAAAAAAAGACAGCGACTAATAGATGAAAAAAATAATCACTGTAAACACTTACTTGCCAAAATCTTCTACAAAGTCTAGGTTGGCAGCTGAAGTTGGGCAGTCCAACAAAACACGCCTCCTGTCTGGGTCCCTGAACCTGACGTCAGCGTGCTTGGTCTTCACGTTGAGGATTGTGAACCACCTGCAGACAGTTTTTGTTATTACATTTTTGGTTTTCTTCTTACATTGTATGTTGTTTAGAGCATTTTACAAAAAAAATGCGCATGTACATTCTTTTCATCTGCTTTTCAAAACATAATTATTATAATTTCTTTTTTTATTACTGATACGGTATAAAAGTGTTAAATGGCACCCTTCATGATTTTTTTTTTTACCTTAAATATTACTCTTAAAATTCTAAAGACGAGAAGTAAGCGGTGCAATAATGTAATAGAATAATGGAATCTTATTAATGAAAGTAGTGCAGTACCTGCGTACAGCGTCCAAGAAGTCTGCTGTGTCGTCATATTCAGGGTCCCTTTTCTCTGCAGCTACAAAGCGAAGGGCCGCAGTTGTGGTGGCGTCAGTGGCTGCAGCAGCTAGGCTGACTGACTGCCTCTCAATGTTGGAGGGGTTCAAGACCTTGTCAGTAAGCTCGTAGCCCATCTTGCCAGGGTGCTGAAACTCCTTGTTGTGGATCTTCCTCAGGTGGTCGAGCTGGACAGGTGCTGGCTGCTGCCATCAGCCATCACCCTCACAGGGTGCTCCTGCCCTGTAATAAATTTTCCATTTTCAGTCAAAGCTCATAAAGAGAGAGTCGATGATATTTTTTTAATGAAATACACAAATTAAGAGAGAAATTTCTGAAAAAAAACCTAAAAAAAAAAAAAAAATATAATAAATGAAAATAAAATCAATTGTAATCTACTATAAGAGCGGTTCTTTGTAATTTTTTTATACATGTTTAAGCAATCCTTACCAGAATCCAGAGGAAGTTCCTGAATTTCAGCACCTTCCTGTTCAGGAGATTGTAGAAAATGTTCTTGAAGATGTGCGTGCTGTCGTAGAGTGAGCTGATGTTAAACTCTTTGTTGTCTGGATCAGCAGGGTTGGGAAAGTCTAAGGATGGTCCTTACTGCCGTTGAGGAGCGTGTTGTTCCAGGTCTGATTGGACTTATGATTGTCTGTTGAGGCACTAACAAACGTAAAGCCAATGTCAGTTAGGTCATTCACCACAGTGGTGAACTCCTTGTCTATGAAGGCAGCAGTGGTGGTGAGCACTGGGGTGATACAGACGAGATCGTTGTACTCCCCAGCGATGCTTTGGATGTGTGTGGCAAAGAGCCTGCCTGTGAACTTGCCATCAGTCTCTCCATATATATGGCCTGCAGCGAACTCCAGGGCTTGACTGGTGTGCACCTCGTCCATGCTGAGGTGCACAAGTCTTTCGCGAGGGCTAAGCTTAGCACATCGCATTTGGAAGTACTTCCTGGTCACTTCAGTGAAGCCCCCGGTTACGTTCAGGGCACTTAGCTTCTGCCTGCAGGTCTGAGGGTGGGGCAGAACCATGTAGCTGCGCCTGTACAAGTGCCAGTATAACTTTGGACTCAGGCGATCCCACAGGGCACATTGTCCCAGCAGGGGGGACGAGTAACGACGAGCTTGTGGGTTAGTCATGACAAGCTTTAGCTGTTCTTTACAAAAACAGTGTCACAACCTTTTCTCGTCCCCACCCTCGTCCAGGTTGCCCCTATCAAATATCTTTTCTCGCCTGCTCAAGGGGCTCGTCTGTTTGGGGACTTCTGTGTTCTTTAGACGAGCAAGCACTTTTTCCCCTTTCACGGGGTCGTAAAAATGTGCTTTGGTGCTTGGGGTAAAGGACTTTTCCCTCTGAATTTACATCACAAAAACGCTTTCTGGAACTTTAACACCGCGCACAAAAAGTAAAAAAGTCAGGGGTAGTATATTTTTCAGGGCATTTATTCAGGTAGGCCCCAAATTTTCTTTTCTTTTAGAGCGCCTTTTTGAAAGTTTAAGTGTTTCTCCTGGTCACCCCCCAGTCTTGTGCCCAACTCGGTCCCTTTGAAAAGTTTTGGAATAGTGGGGGAAATTTCCCAGCCAATTGTTTTGTCGGGAAATAACTTTAAATTAAAATTTTAAACTTTATTATTGGTTGTATTGAATGTTTGGAGATGAGAAACGTTTTGGGAATATTCCAAAATTTTAAGCCCCAAAAAATTTAAAAAGTTGTGGTTTTGTATTTTAGACAAATTTTTTTTTTTTAAAATATTTTATCTTTTTATTTTTACTTCTAGGGTTTTCCCCCCAAAGAAAATAAGAAAACAAACCCTAGTAAATCTTTTAAAAAAAAATTCTTCAAATCGTTTTTTAAATAAAAAAAAATGGGAAATGGGAAGTTATATTTTTATTTAAAAAAACAAAAAAAAACCCCCAAAACAAACCCAATGTTAATCATTTAAATTTCTCAAATTTTAAATACAAAGCAAAATTTTTTTTTTACTTTGATTTTAAGATAAAAACATTATTCGGGCCCAAAAAAAATCACGTAAAAGTCTTTTTTAAGGAAAGGCTGGGGTTTCGTTAAACTGTTGCAGAGATCGCTAAAGTTTTGGCAATTTGTCAGTGACCCCATAACCCGTCTCCAGTTTGCTCCATGGGCCTGAGCTTTTTAAATTTCCCCCTGTTAAAGAAAGAAAAAACATTAAGTACCAGTGACAAAAAAAAAAAATGTAGATTTGACTTTTGGGTTTTGAAATTTTGGGGTGACCCAAAAAACAGAAAAAACTCTTTTGATAGTGGTTTTTTAATTTGGGGGTAAAAGGTAACACAGGTAAGGTTGGGGAAAGGGGGGGGACTCGTGAGGGGTGAGTTGCTCCTGCCGTGGATTTGGATGGCTTGTGATTGCTGGTAGGGAAAGGGTCTGTGCCCAAAGTGTTTTGTCTCAAACAAGAGACCTTTTTTTAAAGGGGCCCCAAGAAAATAAAGCCCTGATACCTGATGATCTGACAAACCTGACACCTGGGGGAATTGCCCAAACCTGACACCTAATCCCTTAAGGGCAGTCGGCGGGGAAAAGGGTTTATGTCGCCATAAAAAGTGGTAGGCGGGGTTACGAGGAAAAGGCATTTAAAGAGAGGCGTGACCTGACGGGAAATTTTAACCCGGGGGTTTTCCCGGGGGACCAAACATCAAGTTTACTAAACCACAGAACCCCAAAACCCCGGTTTTTGAAACAATATTTTGAACACAATAATCCTAATACTAATACTACATTTTGCCCCGGGTGACGAAACCCGGGGATGTCCTCATCTCGTCAAAAAGGAAAAAATCATAAAAACGAAAAAAAAGGGGGAGGGGCATGGTACACAGACATTAGGGAAGTACGGGGAAAAGGGAAAAATATTGAGACAAATTATAATCCTAGGGTAAAAAAATTACATCAAAAGGGGTACATGGAAAAGAGAAAAAAACAAAAAGGGAATTTACTTCGGGGAGTGGGGGGGGTGTTATTAGAGTGGGAAGCGTTGGGATAATCGCGAGGGAAAGTCTTTACTTTTTCTTTTTGAACGAAAAAGGGACGACCAGGGGGAAACGACGGACAGGGTTTCTGGTTTTGGTAAAAGGTTGGTTAGGCTTTGAAAAGTGGAAAAAACTAGGAATGGGGGAAAACTTTATCCGAGATTTGTAAAGAGGGGGAAAAGGGAAAAATTGTTGCCTTGGGGAACAAAAAAAACCTTGTATCAGAGATTTGCAGTAGGAGTGCATGGGGAAATATTGTTCCCTTGGGGAAAACCCCCCGGGAAAACACTTGTATCAGGGGTTTTTTGAGGGGGGAGGGCATGTGGGAAATATTTTTTGTTTTTAAAACGAAAAACATTTGTTTTCAGAGATTTGTCAGGGGAAAGTGCATGGGGGAAATATTTTTGCCTTGTGAACAAAATGTTTGGAGGGGGTGGAACGGGTTTGGGAAGCGGGAAAAAACTTTCCGGGATGTGGTGGGGGACGCGGCAGGCGTGGAGCGCCGGGGGATGGGGTGGGGACGGGCGGCGTGGAGCGTAACGGGGGATGTGGAAGGGGGACGGGGTTAGGCGGGGAAAACGCCCACTGGATGGGAGGGGGGCGCGGTAGGCGGGGAAAGGCGTCAGTGGAGGGGGGTTTGGGGGAAAAGGGCCCTCGGTGGGATGTTACCTCGCTGTTGCCTTTGGGGAAAAATTGGGGACAATGTGGAGTAGGGGGAAAAGCGATGTCCCCGGCGTGGCGTGGAAGTGGGGCCCTTTCGTGGCGGAGCAGTGTGGGGGGCCCCGGCCCCATTGGGGCTCCCGAGGGCTGGGTACCCTGCGGGGCGGGCCCCCCCGGGTGGGAGGCAGCGTGCGGGGCGGTGGTGAGGCGGGCCCGCGAAAGGGGGCGTAAAGGGCAGGCCTGGGGGGGAAAATGCCGTGGGAGATCTCGAAAGAAGCACGTGGAGGGGCGCAAAGGGGTGGCCGGTGTTGAGAGGCGGGGGCGGCCAGGCTTTGTCGGGGATGTCAATAAGTGTTTAAACCCTGTTCCCATATCCCACTTGCTGTCACCAGTGAAAAGTGATTTTGGGATGTAAATTTTTTTAGGGGTGACCCAAAAAACGGGAAAAAAATTTTGTTTTGATAGGGGTTTTTTATTAATTTGGGTAAAAGGAAAAACACGGGGAAAGGGTTTGGGGTAAGGTGACTCGCTGACTGGTGGTTCCCTCTGCCGTGGTTTTGGATGGCTTGTGACTTGCTGGTACGGAGGTCTGTGCCCAAAAGTTTTTGTCTCTACAGAGCCCTTTTTAAAAAGGGGGCCCAAGATACTCAAGCCCGATACCTGATGTTTTGGGATCCCTGACGATCTGACTACCTGACACCGGATGATCTGACGCCCGAAAACCTAACCCCTTTAAAAGGGCAGTCGGCGAGATCATGGGTTTGATGTCCCCCAATGAAAAGTGGGAGGCGGAACGGGGAAAAAAGGCATTAAGAGGAGGCGGGACCTGACGGGTAATTAAACCGGGTGTTCCGGGAAACCAGACATCAAGTTTTACAAAACCACGGGAACAAGAACAGGGTTTTTGGAAACATATTTAAAACAAATAAACTAATATTTAAATATACAATAATAAAAAAACAAAAAAAAGAAAAATATAAAAAAAAAAGGATAAAAAATAAAAGAAAAAAAGGTTGATAAGTTCTAATTTCATTTTTTCGTTTTTATTTAGAAAAATTTTAAAAAATTTTTAAGCCCATAATTTTACTTGGGGTTCTCTCTCTTCTCTCTCTCTCTCTCTCTCTCTCTCCTCTCCCCTTCTCTCTCTCTCTTCTCTCTCTCTCTCTCTTCTTCTCTCTCCTCTTCTTCTCTCTCTCTCCTCTCTCTCTCTCTCTCCTTCTTTTCTCCTTCCTTCCGCCATTTCCTGCTTTTGTAAATTTAAAAAGATGTGCGTCTCTGTGGAGGAAAGATTTTTGACCCGCCAATTTTTTTGGCGGCTGTGGGAGCGGTGGGAAAAAAACATTTTAGTAACTAAGTTTTGCAAAATCCAAAAAAAAGTGTTTCCAAGGTCTGATTTAAAAAAATATTTATTTTCCCCCCCGACTCTGGAAAAACAATATTTGTAATGGAAGAAAATCATGGGGTTTAAAATATTGTTTTCCGCCCGTTTGAAGGGGGGAACAGCGGCAACGCTGCTTGAAAAGTCAGCTCGCCCCCCCAAACCCCTACCTATATGGTATATTTTCCCGCGTTTTTTTCCGTGTTCTTTGTTTTAACCCCCCTCACGTGCCCCCCTTTGTAGCTTTCATTTTACCATCCCCCCCTACAACATTACGCTACGCCACCAACGTCCCGATAAAAAAAGACGACGTAGGGAAATACGTTTGGTTTTGAAAGGGCCCCTTAAATTTTGAACAGTGGGAAAATCCGGTCTAATCTTCCCTAACCCAACCTAAAAAAAAAGAATAAAAAAGGAAATGGGGTTTTCCCCCCGTAGTTTCCCTTTTATTTTTGGGAGCTGATGGGTGGATCTCCCATGTTTTTCCTTTGGGGGAAACAAGGGATGGTGGAGAAAAAAAGGATGGGGGTTTTCGATGGGTTTTAGTTTCAGGGGGCTTTTTTAGGGGTGGCCCCGTGGTAACGTTGGGCAAGCTTAAATTTCCTTCCCTTTAAAATGCAGGCGCAGACAAAAGCCTTTCAAAGGTTTAAAAACTTTTTGTGTGGCGCGAAATTATCTTTTTCCACTTTTCCCCACTGGAGGGAAATTATCATTGGGCTTTGGGGATAGAAAAAAAAAATTTTTGTACTTAGAATTCCCCCCTGGGGATGTTTTGGAGACAAATTTTCTTGCAGCCCCCCGACAAAAACTTATAAAACCCCTTTAAGAGGGGACGTTAATTTCCCCGGGCGGTCAACAAAACTGGCCCCTTTAGGGTTTGAAATACGGCCCCCTATAGGCTGCCGGCAGCAAAAAATTTTGGTTTCCAGAAGGCCCGATGATTATTTTATTAAAATATGGAAAAAACATATCAAGAATATCAAGGATTACCTTCATTGTAAACCCTAAAAATTTTTTTGTTAAAGAAAATGTATCAAAATTTGATGTAGCGATGTTTAAAGGGAAAAGCCACGACCGGGGACGAAAAGATGGGAAAAGGGGAAACAGTATACCCCCCCAAGGGGTATAGTCCTCTATGACGGATTTATATAGACTGGTTTATCAGGGATATATGTATACTGTTTAAACTTTGTAAAAGTTTGTTCCCATAATATTTTAAATAAAAAACAATTTAAAAACGCCCAAAAAAATGCCCTTACGGGACTCGAAGAAATATGCATGAAAAAATTTTTTATTCACTTCAACTCTTTGCCACTTAAAACTTTTCGAGTCAGTTTTATCAAAGGGATATCAATAGAAACGCAATTTATTTGCTTTCCCCTTTTCTAGTTTATTGATAAATAAATTAGAACCAAAGCATAAATTAGCTTAAATAAATAAATAAAAAACATCAATCGGGTAATTTTCCCCATTTATGAGGTTATTTTTTTAGTCAACGCTAGTTTATACATGGGTACTAATTCATTTATCAGAAAATGAAATATATATGTAAATAAATAACATCATCAATCGGGAAAATTACCCGATTGATGTTTTTATTTATTTATTTAATGCTAATTTATGCATGGTTTTAATTAATAGCACCCTGGGGGTGCTAGCACCCCAGGCTAAGAAACACGCACTATTGTCAAAGTTAGTGGCATGAACGTTGTGTAGAGACAGAATAACAGAGAGAGAAAGAGAAAAAAGAAAAACAAAGAATATATATACAAATTATATATATATAATAAATATATATTATATTATATATATATAGTATATATATATAATATATATATATATATATATATATATAAAATATATATATATATTTTTTATTTTAAAAATATATAATATATATATATAATTTTTAATTATATATATATTATATATAATATATATATATATATATATATATATATTATAAAATATATATATATATTATATATATATAATTTATATATATAAAATATATATATTATATATATATATATAATATATATATATATATAATATTTTATAAAATATATAAAATATTTTATATATTATATATTATTAATATATATATATATAATATATAATATAAGCGAAAGTGTGTGTGTGTTGTGTGTGGTGTGTGTGTGTGTGTGTGTGTGTGTGTGTGTGTGTGTGTGTGTGTGTGTGTGTGTGTGTGGTGTGTGTGCTATAGGTTCCATCCCCCGTGGCGCAATCCCATCATATGGCACAGTTTTGGAACCAGGATGACCAGGGGAAGTTTTAGGCCATTTTTGGGCGGATCCGATCATTTTTTTATTTTATTTGCAGCGTTTTAGCGAGAATTGTGAAAAAAAAATGGGTTCCGAGAATGAGGAAAACCGTGATGTAGGGTGAGGGGTAATGGGAGAGTGAATGGGTGGAGTGATGGGAAATTTGGGTGTGGGGTGATGGTTGAGTGAATGGGTGGGGGTGAGGGGTTTTGGGGGTGATGGTGATGGGTGAGGGAATAGGTGGGGGTTGATGGGTAATGGGTTGAGTGAATGGGTGTGTGATGTGGGTAATGGGTGAGTGAATGGGTGGGTGGTGATGGGAAATGGCCTAATGGGTGAATGAATGGGTGGGGGGTGATGGGTAATGGAGTGAGTGAATGGTGAATGTGAATGGGTGATGTGAATGGGTTGGCGTTAAAACATACACTTCTACACCCATGATTTCAGGAAAGTTAGAAGGGCTATCTGCAGAGTCTTTTTTTTCGTGGGCCGAAAGCCACCAATAGCCCTCCGCAGGAGCTAGCCAAAAAGTCCGCCTGGAGGGCGGCTTTGGGGCTAGTATATATATATATATATAATATATATAATACGTATTATATATAATATATATTTTAATATAAAATATATATATATAAAATATTATTATATATATATATATATCAATATTTTATATATATATTAGTGCAGCGATAATCATAACAATTTTGCAAATTATTGACAAAAGCATGAAATTTTTACCAGTGTTAGTACAGTCACGCAATGAACTTCGCGAGCACTTGGGGCGAGGCAATCCCATCATTTCTCAAATCTTTTCCTTGTCTACAAATGTTCGCTCAGTCTCCTCTTAGAGACCCGCTCCACCCCCCCTAGTTTGCCACACCTGTTTCAAACCTTTCCCCACTTTATAGCTCCCTGATGAGTATTATAGTTTTAAAATCCGCACCAACAGCTAATGACAATTTAACAGCTCCCTCCCTCCCTCCCTCTTTCCCCCCTTCCTCCTTCCATTGAGGCCTTCAACTGGGTCCTTTTGTGTGTGTTGGGGTGTGTGTGTGGGTGTGTGTGTGCGTGTGGGGCGTGTGTGCGTGTGTGCGTGCGTGCGTGCGTGCGTGCGTGCGTGCGTTTTCGTGCGTGCGTGCGTGCGTGCGTGCGTGCGTGCGTGCGTGCGTGCGTGCGTGCGTGCTGTGGTGCGTGCGGCGGGGGGGGGGCGCCGGCGTAGAGTGTGAGAATGTAGCCAATAATATTGTTTGGAAATACCCTAAATTAAAGTATTTTTAATTTTACAAATGTATGTTCATATTCCTCATTGTGTGATGTGTCAGAGAGAGAGAGAGAGAAGGAGAAGGAGAGAGAGAGAGAGAGAGGGGGAGAGGGGAGAGAGGAGAGAGAAGAGAGGAAGAGGAGGAAAAGAGAGGAGAGGGAGAGAGAGAGAGAGAGAAGAGAGAGAGAGAGAGAGAGAGAGAGAAGAAGAGAGAGAGAGAGAGGAGAGAGAAAGAGAGAGAGGAGAGAGAGAGAGAGAGAGAGAGGAGAGAGAGAGAGGAGAGAGAGGAGAATTGGTAATCCGAGCAAGAAGAAGAGAGATGGGAGAGAGGAAGGCTAATTTTGTATTTGGTTTACTCCTGCACAACCAACCCCTAAAGACATTTTAATAAGGTGACGTCTCGAGGGCTAAAAACTTTATCCTTCTTGGCACTCAAAGCAAGGCTTCTGATCCATTTACATCATAAGCTAATGGGAGATATGGAAGGAAGGGAGGGAGACAAAGGTAGAGAAGGAGAAAGGGAGAAAGGGTTACTGAAATTTAAGAGGAATGTAAGGGAAGGAAAAGGTGACGTGACAGAGAGATAGAGGAGAGAGAGAAGCGAGAGAGAGAGAGAGAGAGAAGAGAGAGAGAGAGAGAGAGAAGAGAGAGAGGAGAGGAGAGAGAGAGGAGAGAGAGAGAGAGAGAGAGAGAGAGAGAGAGGAGAGAGAGAGAGAGATGAGAGAGAGAGGAGAAGAGAGAGAGAGAGAGAGAGAGAGAGGGGAGAGAGAGAGAGAGAGAGAGAGAGAGAGAGAGAGAGAGGCTAATCTGGTAATTATGGGTTTAACTCCTGCACAAACGCACCCACTAAGACATTTTAATAAGGTGAAGTCCACGAGGCTAAAAACTTTATTCCTTCTTGTGCCTCAAGCAAGGCTTTCTGATCCATTTACATCCTATAAGCTAATGTGGAGATATGGGAAGAGGGAGGGAGACAAAAGTAGAGGAAGGAGAAGGAGGAGAAAGGGTTACTGAAATTTAAGAGGAATGGGAGGGAAGAAAAAGGTGACGTGACAGAGAGAGAAGAGAGAGAGAGAGAGAGAGAGAGAGAGAGAGAGAAGGAGAGAGAGAGAGAAGGAGAGAGAGGAGAGAGAGAGAGGAAGAGAGAGAGAGAGAGGAGGAGAGAGAGAGAGAGAGAGAGAGAGAGAGAGAGAGAGAAGAGAGAGAGAGAGAGGAGAGCGAGCAGCGAGCGAGCGAGGAGCGAGGAGAGAGAGAGAGAGAGAGAGAGGAGAGAGAGAGAGAGAGAGAAGAGAGAGAGAGACGAGAGAGAGAGAGAGAGAGAGAGAGAGAGAGAGAGAGAGAGAGGAGAGAGAGAGGGAGAGGAGAGATAGGAGAGAGAGAGAGAAGGAGAGAGAGAGAGAGAGAAGAGGAGAGAGAGAGAGAGAGAAGAAGAGAGAGAGAGAGAGAGAGAGAGAGAGAGAGAGAGATGGCGAGGGAAGGGAGAGATGGCCCCCGTGGGATTAACAACATCCCAGGGGAAGGAGGAGGAATGCATTGTACAGACTTTGAGATATGAACAAAATTTATTGGAAAATACGAAAAGGAAATGGAAGGAGAGGATCCGAAGCCTGTGTGTTCGCGATTTAGGTGGAGTGACTGTACATACCATATGGTTCATTTTCAGATCGGAGGTAAGTCAGAATTTGATCTCTGAGGATAGTGGGAGGTCATGACCTAATTACATTGAAATTGTCATTTTTTCACGGATTCTGGTGAGCAGTTTGTCTGTTTTGGGAATCATTAAAAAGGTAATGTTGCCATGTGTTGGTCCCTTTATCTTCTGGAGAGCCTATTTATACATAATCACAGGATGCAACCATGACTGAACAAGTGCCTTAAATAGGTCAGTGACTTCAGAAACAAATTTATTGAAATACACATATAGGTTATTGTGGTGTCCAGAACAGCTTGCATGAAATCGTTTTGAAGATCATCTGTGAAACCTTAATTTTCAATGTGCACTGAAATAGTCTATAAGCTTAAGTACAGTGAGGTCGTTACCTCAGACAGTTTGTATAGTACATACCGGTACATGAAATTTACACACACATTATCCATATAGACGCATAAATATAAAGGTGTCTGATTGCACCTAACATCTCCCGAACATGCACATAATGCAGTGCACTTGAGTGCAGCCTTGGTGCACTTGCAGCGGCCGGTACATCCCTTCTTGCAGCCGCAGTGGATCAGTTCGTGGCTAGATTTTGATCCCCTCTGGCAGTGTCGTCCAAAGAGGCTGCCACCCAGAGGCCTCCTTTGTCCAGCCCCAGTCAGATGGGATTGGTAACTCTGGATTCAGGACCAGAGTTTGGTTCGCAGTTGCCCTGGATGCAACGCTTATGGGGCTGCTGGAGTGCTGCCTGCGCTGGGGAATGTTTTCTAGAGCCTTAGTTTGTGTGCGAAGAGCTGTTTCCTAGCATCTTTCACTTCTGGTGCCCACTGGTGCGGTCATACATCAGCACAACGAAGCACTCCAGCAGTGAACCTTGACTCCTCCCCTCATATCACTTGGCATGCGTAAGAGTTCTTCAAAGGCATCAGCCCACTGTGGGAACACTTTCCAAGTCTCCCGGGCAGTCTTTTTCCCCTCTGCCAGCGAAAGAAGACACAGTGTCGCACCCTGTTAGGGCATGGAAGATGGGAGAGTAGAAACTTGTCTTGGGTTCATGGCGGCAGCCAGTTGGTGAACAGCTATGTCCCGGGAAAGCTGGATCCGTACCAAGAGCTATCCACAGCTCGTCAGGATTGATGTTGTTGAATGAAGCCAGCCAGCTACCACAACATCAGTATTCACGTGCGTATGGCCACCTTTCTGATACCTTCTGCACAGCATTGCCACATGTAGAAGCAGGGGGAGTGTCCGCCTCCTCGTGTGAACATGGGGCGAGTCTGGTCAAGTCGGACTCGGCAGGAGAGCACAGGACCTCAGTTCCACATGTTGCATACATTTCCTTGCCATCTGCTATTGGAAGACGAATGGCCTCCTGTGACAGGAAAACCAAAGAGCTTAGTCTTGTTTTGATCCCACGACGGAAGTCCTTCCAGTTCCTTGGGCATGACGGTAGAGGAGCCACTCTTTCCTGACGCCCCTTGCCCCTCTTCTGTCTGGTCGTGCCTTTCAGGCTGTCGGTAGATATATATCCCAGACAAAGTCGAGTCTGTTGACCTTTTTGAGTTGAGTGGAGATGAAAGGGTGCAAAGACTGTGTTCACATACTCTTCAAAGGTCTTTGCCGTTACAGGATTGAGCATTTGAACAATAGCTGCTCCGTCAAGGTTGTGGCATCAACCCAGGTGCGCTTGTGGTTTCGGGTTGGTCTGATTTCGGCAGTGTAGTAGATCAAATTTGACTCCAAGGCGCAGTTTTTCCTCTTGTTGATTAATGCTGGTGGGGCTGCCTGGTTCTCGTGGCAGAAAAACTGGTCCGATCCTCATCACCTGATTGGCAGAAATATACAGCCTCGAGAAGAGACTAAAGTCACTCTTCACTCCGGCGAGTTGGATCTGCGGCTTTGACTGCGTCTTGGTCTTTGGCCGATTGAAGAGTGGCAACTTGTTCTTGGGGGCAGTTTTTTCGGGTAACTGGCTTCGTGCATAGTTCCAGTCTTTCTTAAACAAACTTTGTGTACTGCTCCTCACCAGGGACTCAATCTTCCTCACATTTTTCTGCCACTGGGTGTCCAGGGAATGTCTCTCGTGTCAAGGACCAGTAGATCTTGAGTGTTCTCTAGGAAGGTTTTCCCCATCTCTTCAAACACTGCTATAAGTGCTCTGACATCCTTCATAAAGGCTGCTTGCACTCCAGGTTTCTGGTCATGGTGAAGATGCCCAGTGTCGTGAGCACCGCCATGTCCTCTTGTCGCCTGCTCTTCAAACTCTGCAGTGATCCTGGCTATTTCTGGCCCTGCCACCTCCAGCTCTGAGTCCCCCAGGTTTCCTGTCAGCCCAATAGCTCCACCAGACCCTTTGACCACAGCGTTTTTTCTGTTCATGACTTTGGGTAAATTGCCATGGCAGAGAACTTGTTGCTGGTCTTGTGTACCACAAACTTCCCAGACTTGAATTCTCCCAGGACATCTGGGTGTTTGTCAATGAGGTTAATCTATCACGGATGTGTACAGAAAGCCCCTGGAATAGTAGTGTGATCTAAGGCGAACATCCAGGGCATGATCTGTGTCAGGGATTCCACACAGAGCTCAAAGTTCCCTTCACGAAGTGATCGGATGTACAGCACAAGAGAACCTCTAATGACAGGTCTTGAGCCAGTAGTCAAAGTGCACACTGGGCCTTTGCTCGCTGTGTGCACCACTCCTCAAAGACCTGATCATCTGGCTTTTGTGGTGTTGCCAGCATCTGGTGTGCAGTCTTTACTGTATGCCTGATGGAGTAGGGGTGGAGGGTTGCAGCTTGTGACTTGGTGTGCATAGCGAGTCTTGGTAACATGGCTGGCTCGAATGAAGGGAATCTGCTGTTTCCAGAGCTGGCAATGTCGGCCTGTACCAGGGCGTTCGTCCCACCGCTGTCCTCCAGCCAGTCTCCCAGCAGCTAAAAACAAAAACACAATTATGTTCATGATGTTCAGATTGTACGACACTAGCCTCTGCCTGACACAATGTAACACTTAGCCTACTATTTCAGTTGCCAGATACACATGCACAGAACATTGGTTTAAACATTGTTCTGTTACTACTACATGTACTGGTATCTCATAGTACTACACTGGCTATTTTCTGTATATCATGGAACTTACCTTCAACTCGAATGCGACCACCGAACATGATCACAAAGTGATCCTCTCCCTGTGTGGCTTGGGCCCGGTCCACTGTATTTCTTGACAAGGGCGAAGAGTGGCTGATCAGCAGCAAGTACAGGTACTTGTCCAGGGGTTTAGGTGCTGAAAAGCTGCCTTGACGATGGCCATGGAAAGTCTTATCATTTGCCACCGAGTGTGCGCTGTCCCAGGAACAGAGGCAACAGTGCATTGATCGCGGCAGGTGGGATCACTGCTTGCTGGACATCGGCATGGTAGGCAGACCATGACACCCATTCATCTATGGATTGTTCTCTAGAGCTGTCTTCACTGTCCTCAGCCCCCAATACTCTTCTTCCCACGGGAGCTTCAGCAGCCAGGAGGTCGGGAGGCCCTGCAGGACGTTGTACGCCGGGGCAGTGAAGTGCTTCGTCTTCATGGCAGCAGGTGGCACACTTGTGTACACTGATGGCAGAGGTGCTACCGACTTGGCGGAAGAGATGTCCTTGCTCAATCACCACTACACCACGGTCGAGTCCGTCATTCGTGTGTGTGGATGTTACATTAGGGAGATACCTGTGCCATGAAAGAATCCTTGGCTGGTCGCAGAGCTGGGGTTTTTGGTCAATATTATCGACGGCCCCATTAGTGAACAGTCCCTTGCGCAGCTTGGGTGGGCCCAAAAAACTTCTTCCATGGGTTTAAGCGCTGGCAGACACCATTGGCAATTGTTGTGAGCTGTAGTAATCTATCATATGACACACACATCTCTAGGGTGAACAGTGTGTCAATCAGACCTCTGCTCCTGGTCACAGCGTGAATCTTGAGGGACAAGAGTGGGAGTAGGGTTTCTCTCTCGCGGCTGTGGCGCACTGAGGTTGACTCCACACTGCGTGCCTGCTTTACACTGTTAATACCAGTAGCTGCGATACTGTAAGAGCAGCAGTTGTGGTGCTTGTGTTGGCCAACTTAGCCTGGTGCTTGATGTTCGCCCCATCGAGGATCATGTTCCCAGAGCAAGGAGGGATGGTGTCACAGAATCTTCTGGCAGTCAGCGTGGAACGCACCGTCACAGGTGAACCTGGTCTAAACATTTCTCTACGTACTACCTGTGCTGCTCTTTACTAGGTGCATGGCATCACTGTCATGATCACAGGCCTTCTTCAAGGCGGGGCCTATATCTTAAACAAACAAGAGAAGTGTGTCTCGGCCCTGAGAATGGGCTCTCAGATCAGGAAGCACAGAAAGAGTCTGTCCTTCAAATCTGGTTGTGTGTATTCTGTTGGTTACCGTGGGACCAGCTGCTCCAGTCTCGTCTTGTAGAGGTTAGCCACGTCTGGAGTTTTTAAAAACAGGACATTGTCCTCATCTGCATGCATTCCTCCATGAAAAACCACCCAGCTCGCAAAGGCTATGCCATGCAGACGATCCGCATCCTCGTCCTTGAGTGCGGCTGGTCTGATTTTTTGTATAATGCACGGAGACAGTTTTCGATGGTATTTTGCCTCGATGGCAATCTGTCTCCTGCAGACAGCTTGGCCAGCAGTTCAGTGTCCCCAATTCAGTGGCACATCTCCGACGTTCTTGTCAATTTCCTTTGTAGCTACTTCGTGCAAGTCTGCAGTGCCAGGTGGCTTATTGCAGAAGAAACAGATAGGCTGGATGACTGTGGAAGCCTGTGGGCAGCTGCTGATCGTGTGTGCACGGTTGAGTACCGTACTAGATTTCTGTCCTGAAGCTGATTCTGCTCTGCTCTGCTGGTCAAACATTTTTTTTTTTAACTTTAAACGACATTTCTTGTGCCACTGAGCACTGTGTGTCCTCAAGGTAGCTTCTACGCCCTCGCCATCATCCAGTCTGTTCACGTTTTAGTTCCATTGGCATGTGCCAAAGTCCCCTTTAACTGGGGAGGTCTTCTGTCAATGGCCACTACCACTCGGTTTCATGGTTGATTTTTAAGGGGGCACTGCAAAGGTTAATCTGTTTCTGCTTGGCAAAGAATACAAATCTCCCAGTTAGTTCTTGGGGGTGGCCTTGATTGCTTGGACGTAGAGGGCTGGGGTGGGTCTATGAGGATATGACACTTTGCCATAGTTACGATCAGGTCTGGGATGCTTGTACTTGGCTTCGATCATCAGGCGGGAATCCTGCAACACACAAGTACAACAATTGTGTTAGTACCAGCCACCACAGTTTCTTCATTGGCATCAATATTGATATGTTGGGGTAATTGACTCTCACTGTCCTCAGAGGTCAAGCTAGACACCTGTAAATAATTACCATCGCGTGTGGAATTGTAGACACTTTTATTGGAACACAAATGCATGGTTTGTAGATCATAAACATGTTTATCCATTACCAATGACGCCAAACATCAATATTTTGATACTTTGAGGTCATTGACGTCTCACGGTCCTCAGAGATCAAGCCTGCCTTACCTCCCGATCTGAATGAAGCTTATGGGCATGTCCCAAACACTGGTAGAAATTTCATGCTTTAGTCATATTTGCACAATTCTTATGATATGAGAGACTATCAGTATCTATTAATATATATGATATATATATATAATATATATATATATATATAAATATATATATATATTATATAATGTATAATTTATGCTTATTATATATATATGAATATCTATATGATATGAAATATATTATATTATATATATATATATATATATATATATATATATGCATATATATATATATATATATATATATATATATATATATATATATATATATATATATATATATATATATATATATATATAAAATATATTATATATATATATATATATATTTTATATATAAGAACATAAGAAAATAAGGAAGCTACAAGAGGCCGTGAAACCTACACGAGGGAGTTCCTACGTCTCTCGAGTGAGTGTATATATAATAGCTTCAATCTCTTCTCATAACTAAAGTTACGCATTCCATGAATAATTTTGGTCATCCTTCTCTGCACTGATTCTAACAAGGCTATATCCTTCCTATAACTATAATATGGAGACCAAAACCGAACCGTATAGTCTAGGTGAGGTCTGGTTGGACCCAAATAAGGCTTTAGAATAACCTCAGCACTTCACTTTTAACACTTCTGGTATTGAATCCTAATACCCTATTAGCTCTATTTCTAGCCTCAATACATTGTTGACCAGAGGTGGGCGCGATACTTTTTTTTGGTAGTGCGATAATGATACTGCGAAACTTTTTTCCCGCTAGTTCGATACGCGATACTCCGCTACTGTTTCAGATTTTCTTAAAACGATACGCGATACTGCGATACTCCGCTACCAATACTTTTTTCTATAAGCGATAGTATCGCAGCGATACTGCGATACCAAAAATTTAGCTTTGCGATACTTTGCTACCTAAGAAAACACTGCATTAGCCAAAAAAAGATCTATTTTACTTACACTACAGTTTAGGCACATTAAAACATCGTAATATATTTATTTTTAAACTGACAAATTTTATTTATAATATAAAGGTCGTCTTTTAAAGTATCGCAAGAAATTTAAGCGATACTTGAGTTGCGATACTTATACTCCGCTACTTTGAATACTTATGCGATACTGCGATACTGTGATACTATTTTGGCGGTGCGATAGTATCGCAGTATCGCAGTATCGCACTAAGTATCGCTCTCGCCCACATCTTGTGTTGACACCTTACTTGTTAGAAGTTGTTTTAGCAAGAATTGAGATGTGAGATTTCCAGTTCAGATTTTTAGTAAGGGATAGTCCAAGAATGTTCATTGCAGTAAAGGAATACAGATGAATGTCATTGAATAGGAGAGGATAATTGTTTAGATGGCTATGTCGAGTAGATAGGCGAAGAAATTGTGCTGTGGAGGACTTGAACCAAGCAAGATTTCCCCCAATCAGAAATTATAGTAAGATCAGAAGCTAGGATCTTCAGCATCTGTCCGTGAATCACTTTGTTCCTGTTGAGTTGGACCTCTAATAAACAACGTTGAAAAATGCAGGGTAGAATCATCAGTGTAGGAGTGGATAGGGCATTGCGATAGACTTGAAATATCACTAATGAATAGAAAGAGGTGATGGGCCATGGATGGTCCTATCACCATGGAAAGTGATAGGACAGAACCTTAATGCAACACCACTATTACCGTCGACAGTAGCTGCAACATAATGGTTTGAAAGAAATTTAAGTTAAAGGTGCAGAGAGAAGGATATTAATCGAATGAGGGTAGTTTTGAAATTTAAGATTTATGCCAGACTCTATCAAAAGTTTTAGCTATGTCAAGGGCAACAACAAAAGTAACACCGACTCCTAAATGAGGATGACCAAGATTCAGTTAGGAAAGTTAGAAGATCACCAGTAGATCAAAACCATACTGATGATCAGATAGAAGATTGTGAGCTGATATATGCTTAAGAATCTTCTTATTAAATAGAGTCAAAAGCTTTAGCTGTCCTGTGGCGTCTGGGTCCAATTTTTTCTCCCTCCCAGTTGCTTGCTCTCTACAAGAGCCGTATCCGCCCATGTATGGAGTATGCCTCACATGTTTGGGGGGGATCCACTCATACAGCTCTCCTATAAAGGGTTCAATCAAAAGGTTTTCGTCTCATCAACTCCCCTCCTCTGACTGACTGTCTTCAATCTATAAGTCACCGCCTCAATGTTGCTTATCTTGCTATCTTCTATCGATATTGTCATGCTCACTGCTCTTCTGAGCCTGCTAACTGAAACATGCCTTCCCCACTACCGCGGCCCCGTTACACAAGACTTTCTATTAATTCTCATCCCTATTATGTCCATCTTCCTAATGTAAGAGTTAATCAGTATCTCTACTCTTTCATCCCTTTCTGTGGTAAAATCTGGAACGCTCTTCCCGTTTCTATTTTTCTACCTTCCTAGCCACCGCCAATTTTTTTTTTCCCAAGAGAGGAATGACAAGACACTTCCTGATCTAAATTGGCCCACTTCGCTTATATTACTCTCTTACTGCCTTCTTTATAGGGACTGGCAACTAAACGGGCTTTTTATTACTACCACTTTGTTTTTACCCTTGGCCAGTCCTTTGTGATGTAAAAAAAAACAAAAAAAAACATATGTGATATTTGCTACATCAACATTTTGCAAAATGAGTAGCTTATACATGTTATTTCAATCTATTTACCGATCAAAATCAATGTTGTAAATACTGTTTTTTCTAGTGTTTTAAAGTATTTTTCATGAGCTGCAAAATTTTTAGAATTGACCGTTTTTTCATTGGGACATTTTTTGTAGAAATTATGACTGTTTTCGTTAAAAAGCACACTTTTGCATTTATATAAGCTAATCAAGATATTTGAGGTTATTTATTGTTATATTATTGTAGATTATATGAAAGCATTTATCATGTTTTTGTTTGTCTTCTGTTGGGTTATTTAATACCCAATATATCAGGGAAAGTTACCCATTTTAATGATATATACCCCCCAATTTTTTTTTTTAAGGATTTTATCTAGGTACCGATGAAATGTAGTTTTTCTGATAGCGGAAGTACATACGCCTTTTTTTTTCCTACCCATAAATAGTTTGCAGAACTAAATATCTGATATTTGCTATATCTACACTGCAAAATTACACTACATTATACATACATATTATTTTCCTGCTATTTACCGAACAAATTTAATCCTGCAAATTTCGTATACATTTCGTTATTTCGTATTTTAGCGTATTTTTATGTCCTGCAAAATGTTTAAAAATTGTCCGTTTTTAGCCCTTTTTTTGGGTAAGGAAATTTTTACTAGAAATCATAGCAGTTTGCGCAAAAAACACACTTTTCCATATCAATTAGCTAATCAAAAGATTTTGAGGTTATTCATTGTTATATAATAGTATGTAAAAAGCATTTTTTTCATAATATTTAGTTTTATATGTAGTTAGTGTTATTTGATATATATAAGGAAAGATATCCATTTTAATGCTATAAACTCCCCCCAAAAAAGGATTTTAGCCAGTTATCGATGAAATATAGTTTTCTGAAACAGGTTTTTTACAGTGACGCCTGTGAATAGAGGTTCATGCCGCCCCCCTGTGTCCTCCGATGCACTCGCAATCGAAGGCAGAGTTAATGGGCAGCATGTGAGTGTTCTTAGGCCACTCGACGGTGCAGAAAGATTTTGGTTTTCGTCGGGGATCGAACTCGGGTCACCGAGAACGCCACTCGGAGACGCTAACCACAAATGCAACCGTCCTCCCTCTATCGCCTTATACGCATTTTATGTACTTTATTTCGGGACCAATAAATAATTTTTCCAGAACTATATATCTGAGTATTTGCTACTTCTACTTAAAAATAATTAGTCGCAATACATATGTTATTTTCATGCTATTTACCGATCAAATTTAATATTGATATAACGTTTTTTCAAGTATTTGAGCGTATTTTTTTCGAGCTCAAAATGTTGAAAGGTCGTTTGCACCCCTTGTTTGATAATGAGATTTTTACTAAAAATTTGAATGGTTTGCGTCAAAAACACATGTGTTTGCATTATATCACTAATCAAGAGATTTGTGAGTTTATTTATATTTTATACTATATAATAAAAGCGTTTTCTTATAGTTTCTTTTTTATATATTGTAATTTTGATATATAAAAAGGAAAGTTAGCCATCTTAAGCTATATAACCCCCAACTCTGGTTTTTTCTGGTTATTCGCTAGTTTTCGATGAAATAGGGTTTTCTTAGATTGGAAATAGATTCGCCGTTTAATATAATATATAAATTATAAATCTTACCTATAAATTACTTTGACAAACTAGTAATATATGATATTTGCTACACCTACATTTTGCAAATTAGTAGCAATACATATATTATTTTTCAGTTATCTACCGATTAGATTTAATGATATAAATTACGTTTTTTTCACCCTTTAGGACTTTTTTGACCTGCAAAATGTTGAAAATTTTCCGTGTTACCCTGTTTTGATAAAGAAATTCTTACTAGAAAATATAATTTGTTTGCGGTAAAAAACACACTTATGCATTTTAAATTAGATACTCAAGAATTGTGGTTATTTATTGTTATATAATTGTATGTGAAAGCATATTCTTAGTTTCTTGATTTCTTTGGTGTTATTTTTTTTTTTTTTTTTTTTTTTTTATCTCAACATACATGCCTATAGCAAAGTGTAGGCATGACCTCCAGGGGTGGTGATAGGCCCTGGAGGTTCACTGGGTAGCTGTGTATGGTTAGCCCTCGCCCGTGGTGGCGCAGGCATGGGTTTTTATAGTACCTGTGATTAGAGGGTCATGCCGCCCCCTGTGTTTCCGATGCACTCACAATCGAGGTAGAGTTAATAGGCAGGGATGTGGGTGTTCTTAGGCCACTCTACGGTCAGAAAGATATTAATGGATATTCCCTCTCGAGGATCGGACTCGGTCACCGGAACTAAATACTACAGGAAGTTCCCATTTAATCATATAACCTCCCATAAGTTGTTTTTGCAAGGATTTTAGCAGTTTCGAGGAATATATTTTTCTATAATTAAGTTTATATACTTTGATTTTACTTTTTCGCACTATAAATAATTTAAAGAACTATATCTGATGTTGCTCTCAATTTTCGCAATCTTGCTCGACAAGTGTATTTTCATGCTATTACCGATCAATTATTTTAATATTACGTTTTTCAAGAATTTCTACTAATTTCATGTCCTTCAAAATGTTGAATTGCCGTTTGCTTGCTTTTATGTAGGTATTCCTACTAGAATTTTTTTTTTGTTTCAGGCCATTGCGAAGACGGGGCTGTCTTAGACCTAGATACATAATGTTAAAAATAGATAATAAAAGTTGAAAGGCCTCGATGGTGGCAGTTGCCTTTAGTATAATACTTAATATATACTGCTCTAGTGTCATAGTACAATCTATGAATGTAAAACCATTTCGTTTCTGTTTCATGATATAAGTAGAAGCTTAGAATACGCCCATTTAAGTACGAGAATAAATATATGTCTTGCTATAATGCTGACCAGAATAATATCTCGGTGCAACTTAATAAAGTTTGAAATCTGCACACTGTACGCCTTGCCTTTCTGCTCTCTTTATCTAAACGTTTTCCCGTATTAACGATAGCAAATCTTAAACCGCAGAGTCCAAGAATGAGCCCTCCAAATAATCATAGCTAATTTGAAAAACTACTAAACCGAATTTGTAAACTACAATCAAACACCTAAGATTTCCGATGCTTTATTACGCCATTTTCGTCAGCCTATCAATTAATCATCAGCGCTCGTCTTTATTATATTGAGTAATTATCAAAAGACGATTTTCTGATGACAGAAACTGTTCTTATTAACGATCATATATATCCATGACGGCTTGTGTTTGTTGCCTTAACTTTTTCACTTGAGTGAATAAATTGAATACAGCTGCTTTCTACATTGAATGAATTAAATACATACAATAGAGCCTCTTATATATATTCCAATTTGAGACATAAGCTGTTGATAGTAGATATAATCCAGTAAGAAAATATGACATAGAAATCTGGTGCTCCTATATTATCTTTCATGTGTAATAAGCTTCATGGCACATACTTCTTCACATCTTGCATTCTATTTCTTGTTGCCGTTTCTGCACTCGAGCCTCTGCTTGCCCTTTGCATCAAGCCACGGGCCTTCCCATGCGGTAGTAGAGAATACCTTTTGAACATGTTAGAGGGCGTTATTACAGCTACAAAAAAGCTGTCATCATATGAATTAGCAAAATCTCCTATTTTTTACAGCTATAATTTTACCCATATTTCCAAAAAAAATAGGCAGAATTGCATTTTTTCCACGAAATAAGATTCAATGATAAGTGAAAGAAACTAAAAATTTTCCTTTTTAATTTTCACTTGGTTTTGTCTGTAAATTCATTCACCTATAGGCACTACTTCCATAACTAGGAGTTGATTACATAACTTTATTTAAATTTTTTATCGCCCATATCTCTCAGCAGGGGTTTAGCATAGCAATTTTTGGACTATCCTTCAACTACCTGGCCATCTACTTCCCACGTAAGGTCCGTTTTCCGACTTTCCCTTTTTTTTCCTCCGGGTTTATCACACTTTTTTTGGGGCCCCAAACCGTACTTCCTTTCAGGTTTTTTGGGGCGGCAAAAGTCCCATCAAGAGTGATCACCTCCCACTGTGGATACTTTAAACGTTTCCAAATTTAAACCACCCTTTATTTATAAAATTTTTAATATATATATAAATATATATGGGTTAGATATAATATAAAATAAATATATATATATATAATTTTTGTATATATATATATATATTTTACTTTATACCCCTTGGAGAAAACCCCAGCTTTCGATTTTTTCCCCTAACTACAAAACAATAGAGGCGTTTTTTTTTAAAGGAATGGATTTATAGAATCTACATACCAAACATAATTTTTTTTCCTAATTTCTTTTTGGACCCGGGAAAGTTTGTTCATATCCAGGGGGTTTGTTCTTTAAAATTTTCTTATTTACATATTCTTTAATTCTTTTAAATTTGGGGTTTGGGTGCCTTATAATGAGGGTAACAACATATTTTGTGAAGTTTTGTGGGATTTTGGGCCATATACGTAAAGGGGATAAATTTTTAAATGGGTTTTTTTAACTGTGTAAAAATTTATTTCTTGATCTATAGTTTTTTTTTAAATACTCCCAGGGGCACCAGAAAAGGGTTATTAAAAAAAAAAAGGAAGCCCAGTTCCCCAGCCCAAAGACCCAGACCTTTATTCTGTACCCTTTTAAAACAGCAGTTTAAATCGGAAAATTTGACTTTACGCTTTGCTATGACTTTAATGGTGGGGGTTCAAAAAGGGGAATATTTATTAATAGATTTCCCTTAGCCCGTGTGATCTTTATTAACCCTTTTACATAACAGATTCTTGCAATGGGGCGTTTTCTAATAAACTAAAGCTCAAGCCTTTTTTCTTGCGCTCTCAACCCTCTGCCCTTTGGCTTGAATACTATTTTTTACCGTAAATTCCCTGTACTTTTTGGGGAAATTCGGGAATTACCCTTAAAATACAACAACTGAACATTTCCCTTAATAAAAAGTAGTTTATCTTTTTAAATTTTGTCTGCATTTTGAAAAAAATATTGGCAAAAAAATTTTGGAATATTTAAAACCTCAATTTTTAAAAAATCGTTTTTTTCATGAAAAAAACCGCAAGTTATAGCAGAATGAAGCTTCAGGAAAATTTTTTACTTGTAGGAAAGGCTTTCCCCACGGGGTACCTGTTTTAGGTTTTTTATGTCTCTTTTAAAGACGAACATTTAACCAAAAATTTAATTTAAGTGCTTGGCACCTAAACAAAAACACCCCCGGATTTTAGCCAGTAAAAACTAGAAATTTTTGGGTTTACAAAAATAGCCCCCCCGGGCCACGTACACTCCTCTCTGAATCAATCAATCAACCCTTCCCTCTGAAAAACCCTAGTCCCTGGTTTATCCTATGTAAACGGGTTTTTATTGATGTTTGATGATTGAAAAATTTTTCTTCGTATCGACGCAGCTGAGATGGATCCCCGGGGGTAACCGACATCTCTCACAAATTTCCCCCTAGAAAACTTTTCTGCTAGTGCTAATATTTTTGGGCCGAACCCAAACCCCCCCACCCCGGGGAAAGGCGGGTTAAAAAACCCCCGGGCTAACACCCGGACCCAAATCATTTGCTGGGTGGACAGGGGCTGGGGTTTTTTAAGGAAACACCCCAAACTTTTTTCCGCCCGCCCGGGGAATCAAAACCCCGGGATTTGTCGGTTGGGGAATCGAGCGTGCTTCCCCTACACCCGGAGTATCTTTTTAGGGGAAAAGAAGCCCTAAATCAGTAAGTGCGAAATAGGGAGTTTTAATTTTAAAAGACAATAAAGTTCGGTAGAGTGAGAATTTACGTTTAGGGGGAAAACATATGGGTTTTTTTTTCTGGAGGAAAAACAAGGAAATTTAAGAGGAAACAAAATCGTAATTGGGAATCAGGCTAGGGGGGTAAATAAAAAGTTTTTCCGGAGGAAAGCAAAAATTGCCCCTTTTCAGCGCCCGAAAAAAGGGAAAAACGGGGTCCCCGGTATGGGGGCCGGATGCCGCAAATATTCCAGTAGGGGGACAACAGTTTTTAAAAGATAGGGGTTTTGATGATAGTTGGGATGACACCCCTTTTGGGGGTTGGGGGGTTAGGAGTATCAGGGATGTGAGCGTGAGGAAAGGGGAGGGGCGCCGCGGTGCTGAGCTGTGTGTGACAACGGGGAAATTTGGGGTTATGGGCAGTTTCCCTGCCGGCGGGAGGTTTCTGTGGAATCCTGAACGCCACACGGGGTTTTGGGTTATTTTTTCCCTTTTGAAAAGAGAGAAAATATACCCCAAAAACGGGTTATTTCAGTGAAGGGACCTACAAGAAAAATATTTCCTGAAGCTTCATTCTGCTATAACTTGCGTTTTTTTCGGGAACACCGTTTTTTAAAGTTGAGTTTTCAAATATTCAATTCTTTTGCCAATATTTTAAAAAAAAGCAAAAAAATAAAATGTTTAAAACACTTTTCTATTAAAAAACTGTTTCAGTTTTTTTGTATTAAAGGGTAATTCGGGATATTCCCGAAAAAGTACAGGGAAATTTAGGGTAAATGATAGATCTTTTCAGGCTAAAAGGGAGAGGTTGTGAGATGGGGCGAGGGGCCTTTTTCCCGGCTTAGCTTTGAAAACTCCTCATTGTTAAAAGGGTTTGAAAATTTGTGAAATATAAAGCAGTTTTACGGTAAAAATCTGAAAAAAGAAAAAACAAGCCCATACATTAACCCCTTAAATTTGTTTCTCGTTTATTGAATAGTTCCTGCAAAACATAGTTAAAGAGCCAAACCCAAAACCTTCTGTGCCCAATTTGTTTTTTGGGGCCTTTAGTCTCTTTTCGGGGGGAACGTAATCTCTGACGAAAATCTTGATTTTTTGGTTAAACCTTTGCTGGTTTACTACTGGGAAATATTCAAATAAAAGTAAGATCAAGGGAAAAAATTTTTTATACAGTGTAAAAACCGATAAAAATTTATCCTTGACGTTTTATGGCCACCTCAACAAAAAATTCACAAAAAAATTTTTTTTACCTCATTATAAGGGCCAAAAGAAATTTAAAAGAATTATAAGAATATATACATAGGGGTTTTTTTTGAACAAAACCCCTCGTATATGGGAAAAAACTCCAAGGTTTTACAAAAGAAATTAGGAAACCCAAAATTTGGCGGGGATGTATATCTATATCCTTTAAACCCAAAAGCCTCTATTCGTGGGTTTCCCCCCCGATTTTCAATTTTATTATGTTGTCCTGTCCTACGCTCCGGGCCCCGGGCCCCGATACCAAAACCCAAGCAGAGGGGTTTCTTCGGCCCTTTCAACTCAGCTAAGTAGGAAGGGCCTTTAAAAAAAATACTTTCTATTAATTTTTTCCCTGGAATTTAAATTTTTGGTTTTCCCTGTCAAAAGGGCCCCCAAATCTTTTGCCCGAGCGCATAAAAGAGGTCTTGTCTTTTTACAAAGGAGGGGTACATTTCCCCCCACACTTTCTCTAATCCTTAAAAAAAAACCGTCCCACCATTATTTAAAAAATCTTTTCCTTTTTCTCATCCCGCTCCTGATAGAGAGGCCGGGTCGCCGACAGTACCGTAACCATCCATTTTCCCGGAAAAAACTTGCCCTGTATATTTCAGCCCGTAATCATGCCAGTTATTTTTTTTCCCAAATAACCCAAAAAACCAAACCCCACAAACATAAAGCTAAAAACATCTTAACAAATTTTCTTTCCATCATTCCTCCCAGCATCACCCAAGGGTTACAGCTGTCAATTTTAATTTCTAAAGCTAACTCTTTGGGCAAACCTTTTTCCCGAAAATTTCCTTTTGGTTTTATTTAAGGGGTTGTTCCTCCTCCTCCAGCCTTTTTAAAAATATTTTTAAACCCCGGGGCGGCTCGTGATAAAATAAAAATGGAGGGACTGCCAAAAATTTACCCCATTAGTAGGATAAACCCAAATTTTTTTTCTATCCCCAGGGAATTTATTTGTAGTTGATTTTTCAGGGATTTGGGCATGGTAGTAGTGGGGGGTGGTAAAAGGGGTGGTTTGGGGGTTTGGGAGTTTGGGGAATAGAAAGGGGGGGGCTGAGGTGGGGGTGGTAGAATTACGTTTTTTAAATTTTTAAAATAAAATCGGTTTCCGCCTGTTTCATTCCTTTTTTATTTTTTGTCAGTGGGGTAATTGATGTTTTGCAAAAAACTTTCCCCGATTTTCCATAGTCCGAGGGTAATTGGAAAAAAGCCCCAAAGATTTTTAAAAACCCCCGTACAACCGAATTTTAAAAAACGGGGGAGGGACGAATTTAGGGTTTCCCCGGGTGCAATCATTGTGTTTACAAGTGGCGCCGGGGGCAGCGCAGACATGAAAACGTACAACAAATATGAAAAATTTCTTACCTTTAGGTCTTGGGGTTTTAATGAAAATTATTTTGTAAAAGTATTGAAAAAAAAAATTTAAAAACATATAATGCTTTTTAAACATGATATTTTGTTTTGGGAGTGGGCAAAATTTTGTGTGTCTCTAAAGGCTCCTGCACCTTGCCCGTGAGTGTCTGGGGGGGCTGTAGCTCTGCAGCCCTAAAGCCCAAAGACCGCCATTGATTATGCCTTTTTTTAAGATCCTTTGTAAGGTGTTTCCTTTACCCTTTCTGGCCTAGAACCTCGGAAAGGTTACGGTCCTGACGGAGGGCCCCTTTCCCAATTTTTTCCAAAAAAAATTTTGCTTTTTTTTGTTGGCACCCCGCCTGGTCAAAAATTTTACGGGGGCTTTGTCTATCACTTCCACCTTTACTTTTGCTGGAAGTTTGCTCCCCTTTTCCAAAACCCGTTCCCAAAAACCCAAAAGGTGACTGTTCTAATCCTTAAAATTTGACCTGCTCCCCCAAAAGGCTTGTCACTAGGGACTCTGAATAAGGAGTCTGAGGTTTAAAAAGGGCCCCATTAAAATATCAATGATATATATTTTTTAAAGGAGTGTAGTTTTTCTAATTATTACAAAATTAATATGCCAGAGTTGATTAAATTTGGGGAGGGGGTTTCCAAAGAGGGGTAGAAAAAATGTGACTATAATATATGTGGGGCCCCTGAGGGGTGGGTATGAAAAAAAACTAAAAATATATCAATTTAAATAGTGATTTAAAGAAAAAAGATTTTTAATTTTTCCCATTACAAGTTTTTTTCCCTTACTTTTTGTACTTTATTTCAGGGGCATATGTAATTAAAATTTGGGGGGCGGGTGTAAAGGGATTGAGTTTGAGAAAAGCAAAAACAAGAAAAATTTTTGGGGGATCGGTACGGAAAAAAAGGCTTAGGAAAAAAGGGGGAATGGGTTTTTGCTTGAGGTGCCCCACTCTGTTTTCATATACTGTACGTTTTGTATTTGTCTTTATTGCAGCTTGTTAAAAAAT
>JACEEZ010010667.1:15000-25000 GCA_016584305.1 Chionoecetes opilio | reverse complement strand
CCATTGCCTTGTAGCTGTGTAATGCCCGTTATTCGGAAGAGATGGGAGGGGGAATTATTATTAAAAATTTCCCGGGTTTTTCCCCGTAAGCAATTCAATTTTTTATTTTTCCTCTTGAAAGTTTATCTTCTTTCTTCCTATCTTCCATTTCTATTTTTCCCTCCTTTCCCCTCACTCCCCTCCCCCCCCCCGACATTCCGCGAAACGAGTAAACATTCGTGGGGACCTTTTTTCGCGTCATCGATACTAAGAGGTTCAAAATTTTTCTCCTCCCCTCACCCTCCTATCAGATCAAGGAACACTCCTAGTTTCTTAAGCCTTTAAAACTAGAACAATAGTGAAGATCACGTTCAAAAATGGATTTGTTAGTCGATTTTTGCTAAATTAAAACGACCAAATTTAGGGTTGGGACTCCATTTACCACGTTCGCTCAAAAAAACGCTTTTCGTACGCTTGAAAGAACTCAAATAACACTTTCCCCCGGATATTATTTAAACATTTTAAATTCTTCTATATAAAAGTAAAAAAACTTTTTATACACCCCTTTTCATATGAAACTTGTTGTATTAGTTAATTAGTCTTATGTCAAAACTCTTCGGGAGAGGCCCCAATATCATAGGAAATTCGAACTTTCCCCTTTTCATCCCAATTCACCTAGTCCCAAGAGGAGTCAGTCGTCTCTCCACTTCATTGAAAGGTAAGACCTCGGCCCCTCGCTCCTGTTTCCCCCCTTCCTTGTTTTTTAATATCTATCTATATTTCTATATATATATATAGGTCGTTCAGTTTCACTAACGCATAAAAAGGGCCGCCCCACCCTTTATAAGTTTATTAACGCGATCGCTCTCCATTTCTTGTGGGCTTCGACGGGAGTGTCTCCCCCTTTTCCTTTCCCAAAACCAGGCCACATGTACAGTGAATCCCCACACCACTTTTCCCCTCTCACTTTTCTCTCCTATATTTTATTCCAGTTCCTATAGTGCTCTTTGTACGGACATAGGTGGTGTTCTAAGAATGATTCTGTGAGAGAGTTTTGCTCTAAAGAGTTTGCCCTTTCCCAGATTAATTTTATGTATGTGTCTGATCTGAAACAGAAATAATTTTTCATGGTGAAAAAATAGGTGATTTTCAAATATATTTCTTTGTTTATTGCAAAACCCCGGGTGACACCCCCGGTGTTAGGATAATATTTCCCCCCCCTTCCAAAAGGTTTTTCACCCTTTATCGGTAAATACTTATACCCCCCGTACCTTAATTCTCATGATATTCACGGCTCGGAAACCCAGAAAATACTCGTTTGACTGGGGCAACTTCCCCTTAATCTGCCCCTTTCCCCTTAACCTTAATCCTACCCTTTCCACTTAAATTCATCCCATTTCAATACCTCCCAGCGAGAAGGTTCGTACTAATCAATATAAAGTCATGACAATTTTAAATTTCTAAATTCAGTTTAAAAAAAGGAAAAATCTTAACCAAATTTAAATTTTCATTCCAAAACAAAGGCCCGGGTATAACTTTTTCATAGGAAGTTCGGAAACCAACGGTGACTAAGCGGTGGAATGTTTTTTCCTACAAAAAAACACAACAAAATCTCCCCTTGGGGAAAGTACTAAATGGTCAAAAATCAAAAATAGAAAAAGTTTCTTAGTAACCTAAAACTTCCCAAATTTTTCGATGTCCCGGAAACAAAATTTAGGTTTTTCAGAGCTTCGGGAGGAAGGGCAAATTTTTTTTTTTCTCAGATGAGACTAAATATTTCCTGGATGGCCAATTGTGCATTTTGGGTTAGGTAGCAATGTTTGACGATAGCAGGGATCCCGGCGCTCTTGCTTACCCATCAAGGAATTCCCGGCACAATAGGAGGAATTGTGAGGCGGTAGTGTGCATCTGCTTAATAGAACCATGCTTTTATTCAGAAAGAGAACCCATCTATATCAGGGGAAAACCCGAGTGCTTTCTATTGACCGCGGAACACGGGAATCGAGTCCCTCCTGTGCATAAGAGGTTTTTTCTCCAGCGTTCATGAGTTGTGAAGATCCCAAATTTTCCCCGAGATGAAAACGAAGGAGGGGAGGAGCAGGCAGAAAAAATAAGACGTTAAAAGATTTAGTGGAAGAAATAAGAGCTGCAGAATGAAGAGAATTAAATAGGTCACAAAAAAAAAAAAGGGCCCTTTTTCCATCCCCCCTCAATTTCCAGGATAGCGTGAAAGGGGAAAAAAAAAAAAAAAAAACAAACCTTTCCCTTACCCCTCAATTACCCAGGGATAGCGTGAAAGGGGAAAAAATAAAAACAAACCCCTTTCCTTACCCCTAATTTCCCACATAGCGTGGAAGGGGAAAAAATCAACGAAACCTGTCCCCTCTAAATTATCCAGGGATAGCGTGAAAGAGGGCCCATCAAACCCGAGATATTCCAGTATTAGAGTTCATCAACTACAAGGCCTTGACGCAAGGGCCCCCGACTCCAAAGTTCTTTAAATTAAAGAAAAATTGCTAAAAGCGACGCAACCGCACCCAAATTGAAAAAAGGGAGAGTGTGTCCAGAATTCTCAATTTTAAATTCACAGCTAAAAACGAACCATAAAGAGGATTTGGGGGGACACTTGGAAATCTTTTCGAGACCGAGTTCACCCCGAAGTGAGTGTTGATAGAGCGGCGGCTTTGGGAGACAATATTAAAACTGGGGGTTCTTCAAGCTTTCACACTCTTTTATTTGCCAACATGCGGTTTGTTTGCGAAAAAACCCCCAAAATGAAAAATTCCCCGACCTGATAAGACAAAAAGAAAAAACTGTGGTACGGCCTCCCAGTCGCGTCCGAAAAAAATAAAAAGGATTCCTGGAGAAGGATACCCCCTTTAAAAATTCATAGACCGTCTCGAGCACAAATCCCCAACTCTCGAAGAGAACCCACCCAAAGGTTAAATATCACCCCAGCAATAAAAAAAAGGAAAAGTGCTAGACGAAAAAAAAAAAAAATAGTTCCATACATTTCCAAACTCCAAGACCCCAAAGACGAAGGGGGGGAAAGTTTAAAACAACAAACCCAAAGAACAAAAGGGCCAGTTTGGCCCCAAAGTGAACTAAAAAAATCATCTTCCCCGCGAGCCCTTTCACGGAGGGAAACATTCACTAAAAAATTTTGCGCTTATTGTCAAACCAAACGCAAAAATCCGGAGTGCTGGAAAAAAACCCCGTAGGTCATTGTTTCGACTGTCGCAAACCCTTTTTTCCGGAGGGGAGATCGAAATTGTCCTGGGCGTCCCCAGGCAAATATCCTCAAATCCAAGTCAAATCAAAACCCTAGACAATTATCATGACTAAGGGTGACGATATTTCACCACTATCCACGTAAAATAAAGGGGAAAGAAGTAGAACGATAGTAGAACAGGGAGGGGTTTAAATTTTTTAAATCAAAGAATGTACAGCAAAACGGATCGGAGGGGAAATAAAAAAAACGAGGGAAATCCTCCTCACCTCGTGGGAAATCAAAGACCCCCGTTGAAAATTCTCGGCAGTATGGGAAATTTTGAAATGGGTTTGAGGGAAAAAATTTTTAAAAAGTGGTTTCCTTTTCCCCCGATTTATCTAAAGGGCGATGTACTTTTTGGGGTGTGACATCCTCAAAACCCTCCCCCCCTGGGAGGGAAAAAAGTAGAGCATCGCTGGGGTACCCCCCCAACTGAATCACATCCGTCGAAAAAGAAAAAAAATAAAAAAGAATACACAAAACCCGGGGGGAATCGTGAAACAGCCACAAAAACCCTTCACAAAAAATCTTCCACCCCTTAAAATAAACCCTTCCACTCCAGTTTAAAGCGGTTAACGTAAATGGTTACCGGTTCTAACCCCCTTGTCTACCCGGGAAAAGGTTAGCAAAAATAGTTCCCCTTACTTATACAAGTTCAGCAGAAAGTTCAATTTAACCCCCTTCACAAATAATCCCAAAGAAGGGAAAATTTTTGGAAAAGGTACTATACTCGGGTCAACGCAAAGTGGAAATTCCTCACGCGAACCAAAAATTCCATTCGAAGCCACAAGACTTAATACCGGTAAATGAAAAACGCACAGCCAAAAGGAACTCAAACCCCAAAAGGTTAAAAAAATTTAAATAAAGGGGACAAAAAGGGGAAACACTGCCTGTTTCAGAAAACCAAAGAATTACAACAATAATTCTAGAAATGATCCGCTTTTCCCCTAGAAAAAAACGATTAGGTTCATAAAGGGTCCCCCGGGTTCATATACGGTGGATGACCCTCAGCCCCATCGAGGCCCTCGTACCGTTATCCCGAGAAAGCCAAGGAAAAAATTTTCACATATCTTAAAGATATGGAAGAAAAAAAATTCATAGAAAGACCCGGCTGCGGGTTATCACCGACGTCTTGGTAAATAAAAGATGGTAGTAAAGAATTGTTTTAGATTATCGACACATAAAAAACATCTCCCACAGACATTTATCCCTTCCGCGTTGGAAAAATTGGGAAACAAACCGCTGGTCAAAAGTATTATCACCTTAGACATTCGCGAACAAATTTTCCCGATATTACTCGATGACGAAAACCGCGATCTAACCACCTTTGCGACGGTGTTACCTTATATCGTTTTTGACGCCTACCATTTGGCAAAAATGCTCCCCGCTAATTTTCCCGGCGGAGGCTTCGTATTAACTCCCCCCCTTTAGAAGGGAGGGGGAAAAAAAACCTGGACGCTTAAATTTTATGGGCTCCTACGTTTTCCCCTTCTTTGGAACGTCTTAATCACTCTTCGAAGTCCTTCTACAATGGGGTTAAACTTAAACCCCATAAATGTACTTTTTCTTAAAGAATCCTTTTTTCGGGGATCGGATCTCACCGAAGAATAAACCGGACCTAAAAAACGTGGAAACCGTTTAAAAAAAAGAAAGCTCCCAAAAAAGGGCCCAAAAAAATCCGACGTTTTTTTAGGGTGTGTGGTTTTTTATAGGAACTTTTTCCCTTTGTTCGCGAAAATTGCAGCTCCACTTACAAAATTTAAAAAGACCCATGTCACTTTTCCCCGGACGGATGGTGTCAACATCGTTCGAAAATCTCAAATCGTGCCTGATAAATGCGCCTTCCTGGTAAGGGGACAAATTCATGAACCTTTCATTCTTTACAACGACGCAGTAACACTCACGTCGGGGGGGTTCTTCAAAGTTCAATCAAAAGGTTTTCCAAATTTCCCCCTTTGGGATTTCTCCCAAAAAAACTAAAAATTTTTGCGAACACGTTACTCCGCCACCGACAAAAAAGCTTTTGGCCCAAATTCTCACCGTAGAAATTTCCAAATTTTTCTAGGGGGGCTAAATTTTCAAAAGCACGGTCACCAACCCCCCCCCATATTTTTTAAAAAAAAAAACTAAATCTCCCCCCGGGTGACCAGGTGGACCTAGAAATGCGCGAATAAATTATGAGATTAAATACCTGAAAGGGAAAGATAATTGTCCGGGCCACTGTCCGTCCAGTTGGGATGATAACCCCCCCGACCCGAGAAAATAATGGGTTGGGGCTAAAACCCCCCACAATTATTCTCGTCAAAGGGGAAAAACCCCTGTGGAAAGGTTGTGGAAATTCTGAGGGAGGTAAAATTCCTACCAAACGCATACCCAAAAAACCACTTTGGATCAGTTACGGTAATAAATGACATATATATTATGTTTGAGAAAAAACCGTGGGGGTCTACAGTATGTCCTCATAATTCCCTAGTATGACCGGGCCCCGCTCTCCAACATGGCTGAATTATCAGGGCACTTAACAAAAGAAAACCATCAAAAAGCCGAGGAGCTTTCTATTGGGGGGAATCTAAAATAGATGTGTGTGAGTATGTCAAAAATTGTGTAAAATTGCCCGAGATTCAAAGGAAGTAAGGTTACAACAACCTAAGGGGGGTTACCTCCATAGATAAACCCTTAGAGAGGTAGGGATGCCTCCCTGATATGGTTAAAAGGGAACAGGGTTCCGTTTTTGTTATACGGTAGTCGATCATTTCAGTAATTTGTTAGGTTTTTCCCCCTTAAAACCAACACACTACACACATCATAAAGCCATGTGGCAGTACTGGCGGGCATGGGACACCCCGCAAAAATCGTCCCCGGACAACGAGGAGAGTTCACCACCGGAGTTCCAGCAGTTCTGCACACGAACCCAAAAAACTCTCTGCTATACGACCCCCTACCCCCTAAAAAAACTCGGGGGCCGGGGGATGACAGGACCCGAAGTCTCCTTTGACCCTGTGCCAAGGACACCCTCTTTGTTTCCCACATTTTTTGCAGCCTGCCAAACACTAGAATCAAGCGGTACACACCTCCACTGGACAAAAAACCCTACTTTTGCTTTTTTCCTCCCCTTCCCCCCGGCTCGTTGGGCAGCTTTACCCGACGTCGAGGGGAACAAGCGCATGGACGTGGCACACGCCCCAATCCGCGAGACGCATCAGAAAATGTCGCGTGGTACGGGGGTCCAAAACCAAAAACGAAAAAATCAAGTGGGGGAGGTAGGGCACTGGTATGGGTCAGAAAAAGAGAGCACAAACCAGGCACTGCCGAAATCAAAGTGAAATGGATGGGGTCATAAGTAGTGGAGACGTTGGGGGACGGTATGTGTTGAGAATGTTTTTAGGAAAAAAAAAAGTCAAAGAGCCCCCGAACAAATGAAGCCCTTCATGGCGTGAAGAGTGGTTTAAACCGGTGGAGAGGGTCCTACCCCCGACCCCGGGGGACAGCAACTAGCCCCCCTGTCGGAGACCTCCAAGGCTCATTGAGGGAAAAAGAATGTTATTTTAGGTTAAAATGTGTTAAAGATACTGATCAAGAGTAGTGGGTGTCAGACTAATGAAAAAATTTGGTTAGGAGATTTTCATTTTAGAATTTGGATGTCTAATTTTCACGGGTCACCTGGTTCATGGGAGGAGTATTTTAATTCGAGAAAAGTACTGTACTCCTTTACATCGCCACTTGAGGTGTGGCGGGGATTTCAGGGCTCGTAAGGCTTCGTTATCTAACCTGAGGTAGCCGGTGGCGCCCCGGGACGAACCTTGCACGGGAAAGTGGGGGCTGATCAGGATTTTACAACCACGTCCCCCACCAGGGCAAGGGCGATTTGGGATACTTCCCTTTTATTGAATATTTGTGTAATCTAAAACAAGAGACACCCCTTTCGAAAATAGAAAAATTTCCTTAAATTCCTCTAAATTCGTCCCATACACACCTCCCTTGACGCAAACTTTAAAAACGGAACAAAAAATCGTGAGTATTAATTTGATATTTAAGAATTTAATTTTCCCCGGGGGAAAAGACTGTTAAACCCATTATTCGGAAGAGTAGGATGGGAATTTTTTATCATACAATTTTCCGGGGTTTTGTCCCGTACAATTCAATTTTTTATTTTTTTCGTGTAAGTTTATCTTCTTTCTTCCCATCTTCCATTTCATCTTCCTTTCCTTCCTCACTCCCCCCCCCCCCCCACCCACATCCGCGTACGAGTCAACATTCGTGGGGCATTTTTTCGGATCATCGATCTAAGAGGTTCAAAAATTTTCATCCTCCCCTCACCCTCCTATCAGATAAAAAACACTCCAGATTCTTAAAGTCCCTTTAAAAATAGCACAAAGTGACAGTCACGTCATAAATGGATTTGTTAGTCGGTTATTTGCTAAATTTAAAATGACCAAATTTATGGTTCGACTCCACTACCACGTCCCCTCAAAAAAGCGTTCGTACGCTTTAAAGAACTCAAATAACACTTTCCCCGGTATTAATTAAACAATTAATTTTTCTAATCAAGTAACAGAACTGTATTTAGGCACCCTTTCATTTATACTTTTTGTATTTGGAATTGTCATTCAGGTCTTAACTCTTCAGGAGGGGCCATATCATAGGAATTTGAACTTTCCCTTTTTATCCCAACTTCACCTTTACCAAAGGGTCGTCGTCTCTCCCTTATTGAGTAAGACCTCGGGACCTCGCTCCTGTTTCCCCCCCTTTCCTTGTTATATTTTACTATCTATATTTCTATATATTATTAATTTGGTACATTCGTTTCACTAACGCATAGAAGGCCTGCCCCATCCTTATAAGTGTTATTAACGCGAGTCGTCTCTCCACTTCATTGTAGGCTTTGACGGGAGTGTCTCGCTCCTTCCTCTCCAGAACCGGACATGGTACAGGAATCCCCACACCAACTCATTCCTCCACATTTTCTCTCCTATTATATATTTCCCTGTAACCTATAGTGGTCTTGATACGGCATGGGGGTAGTTCTAAAAATGACTCTGTGGGGAGTTTTTTGCTCTAAAAAGCTTGCCCCTTCCAGATTAGAGTTTTTGTTGTGTCTAAGATCTGAACAGAAAAATGTTTCATGGTGAATAAATAGGATGATGTTTCAAAAAATGTTCTTGGGTTTTATTGCAAAAAACCCCCGGGGCTATTCCGCTGTTAGGAAATATTCCCCACATTCCAAAAAAGTTTTCACCTTACCGGGATAAAACTAATATCCCCGACTACCATTAATTTCCATGTATATTCCTGTCGGGGGTAAACCCGAGAACTACTCGCTTGAGCTGGTGGCACCTTCCCCCTTACTCATCCCTTTCCCCCCTTAACCTTACTCCCACCCCCCTTTCCCTTAAATTCTCCCCATTTCTACTCTCCGCAGCGAGAAATTTTCGTACATAATCACATAGTGAAGTCATAAGACAAATTTCAATTTCAAATTTAAGTTTAAATCAAGGGAAAAAACTAACCAAATTTAAATTTATTCCAAAACAAGGCACCCGGTATAAACTTCTTCTAGGAAGTTCGGGAACACGCGACCCCTTTCTTTGGGCCTGCCCTTCTTTTTGATCTCTGAAGAGGCCCCGTCGCGCTCTGCCCGTCGTTTTTCAGCAGTAGCTTAGTCCACGTTCCTTTCCCGAGCATATGAATCTGCTGTTTCCCAGGTAACGGGGTCGGTGCCCAAAAAAGCACAATTTCCAAGTTTTCGCATTTCTTCGTCGTACGGTGAAGCACTCTGGCAGGTTTTTACTACAACATCCGGGGGTCAATGGAGACGAGGAGTTTGGGTTTTTCCAAAACCCCTTTAAAAGTTTTTATACGGGGGACTTTTCCCTTTTCCTAATGGAAGCTTCTTCGAACAGGCACCCAAAAGCACCTCAGATAGGGACCAAAGTGACGAGAGAAGGTTTTTTCCCGGGGTCCCCAATGGGTTGGTTTGTGTGCGATGCTAGTTCCTTGATGAGGGTGAGGTCTAAGCAAGGAGAAGCAGCTGCTAATGTGGCGGAGAACCATGCTCGAACGTAGTATCTCACAATGAAAACTCAGAAGTCTGTCAGTTTCTCCCGGAAATTGGTATTTCGACTGGGTCCACGATTATACGAGCATTTGGGACGAAGCTGTTCGAACTGATTAATAAATATCCTGATTTTCAAAACATAAATGGCCCTTGCCATCCATCGTTCACGATGTAGCGCACCCAGGACACTAAACTGGACGGAGGAGTGACTCTGGGGTACTGACGCAAGAAAGATTATTGTAAGCTCCAGAAACTTTTTGTAATCATCGGGAGGATGGTTTTGCTGCAGAAATGCTTAAGAAAGCTGTATAATTTCTTTATTCCACGGCTGAACCCGCAGCATAATAGTTTCATCATTCATGGCAGTGGAGTACTTTGTTTGATCTATTTGTGGCCTATGTTTATGAGTCAAGGAAGAGGCTGATCTCTGGTCATTTGGACTGTTCTTGGAAAGGAGAGAAAAACACCATATCCAATATAGGATCTCGAGAACATGATGACAGCATGCGAAGTAGAGCAGTGGCTTGTCTAACATACTCTCAGGGCGAAGACAGACTCCCGACTTGCCGTCTTTCACTGCCTTCACTGCCGTTGTGTCAAAGCAGACAGGAACGATGCGGTCCTTCAGGTTCCACTCAGAAAGGACCTCTCCTATCACTACTGCTGTTGGTTCAGCCTTTCCGTCAGAAGGCTTC
>JACEEZ010010667.1:0-10000 GCA_016584305.1 Chionoecetes opilio | reverse complement strand
TTTTTAAAGAGTAAAAAAGTGTCGTCTACATATCGTTTATAATAAAAAGGTTTAAAATGCTTAGGACAGTTAGACAACCACATGTCTTCATAGTGACATAGAAAGGCATTAGCAAATGAAGGACCCAGGCACGATCCCATGGAAACACCGTCAGTTTGGACATAAAGTTTTTTGTTAAATATAAATGGAGTCTTTTATAGCTAAAGTTAATAAATCAGAGAATTGTTTTTTTGTGTAATTAAGAAAAATGGTAGCTTTATGAAATAAATTATCAGTGATTATTTCAATAGTCTCATCTAATGGAATATTTGTAAATAGTGACTGGATGTCGAAACTAGCCATTACCGCGTTGTTTACGTTAATTGTTTTTAATTCATGTGCAAATTCAAAAGAGTTCTTAATTGTGTGTTCATTACTAGTTAGTGGGTCAATTATCGGGACGAAGTATTTAGCTAGGTTATAGTTATACATACATATACATACATACATATACATGCATATAAATATATATTATATATATATATATATATAGATATATATATATATACTATATATATTATATATATAATTTATATATTTATTATAATATATGTTATCTATATCATATATATATATCTATATATATATAAACCATATATAACTAATTCTATATATATATATATAAATATAAAATATATATATATTATATATTATATATATATATTATATATATATATATAATATTATATTATGATTATATATATATATATATATATATATATATTATATAATATATATATATAGTAATTAGTTAATCTTGACATTTCAGGGTGACAAATACACTCGTCATTCTTGGGTTGTTTATGCGCAACGTTTCGCCAAAAGACACTTGGCATCTCGGCTCAATAGTTAAAAAATAAATATACTATACTGCTAAAAATTACCTTGAAATCTGCATCCCCCCCACAAATCACAATTGAATCACCCTTTTTTCTAGAATGATTTTTAGTACCTTCCAAGGCACACTACCCTAGGGGGCCTAATTATTAAAATCCATACACTCAACTTTGCCCCTATTTTAAATAACCAAGTCACTTCATACCATTACATATACTCAAATATTATACACTGTTTCGTTTTGTCCGCCCCCTCGTTTCGATCGCCCACAGACCAAAATTTTTACCCGAAAACTTTGTTCATTCAGTCCTCTGCCAATTCGACAGCATCACACCAGGTCCGTTAATTAAAATTGTTTTTATTTATTATTTTTATTTTTGCATATAGGATTATTTTTTGTTTAAAAAAATTTTTTACTGTTCGCTTTTTAGCAGTTGTATATCAAATTTAAAAAATATTTTTTGCCTGATGATGCCCAAATGTCTTTTGGGGAAAAAGTTGCGCATAAACAACCCCAAGAAAAGCGATGTTTTGTCACCCTGAAATGTCAAAATGTCACCTAAAATCCAAAATATATATTTACACCGCAAAACCGCCCTCCGGGGGGACTTTTGGCTAGCTCCGCGGAGGGGTATTTGGTGGTGGCCCTTGGGCCCCCACCTGTGTTTGGTGGGCCTTCGGCCCACCAAACAAAAAGGGCTCCCAGATGCCCCCTTTTAACTTTTCCTGAAATCATGGGGGGTGTAGAAATGTATGTATTCCCCCCCCCCCTTCATCACCCATTTTCCCATCACCCCCCACCCTTCACCCCCATTCCCATCACCCCCCCCCCATTCCTCACCCCTTCCCATCACCCACAAACCCCTTCACTCAACCATTACCCATCCCCCCCACCTATTCCCCTCCCCATCACCCCCCCCCCCCCCAACCCATCACCCCCCACCCATTCCTCACCCCTAACCCACACCCCTTACCCATCACCCCCCCGTTCACTTTACCCATTACCCTCACCCTCTCAAGGTTTCCTCAATTCTCGCAACCCACTTTTTTTTTTACAATTATCGCTAATAGGCTCTAAAAAAAAAAAAAAAGTGATCGGATCATCTCATAATTGGGCTTAAAAAATTCCCCCCGGTCAACCCGGTTCCAAAAATGTGCCTATTAGGTGATTGCGCCACGGGGGGCGGAACCTTACCAGCACAAACACACACCACACACACACACACACACAACAGACGAAAGACAGACACACTTTCGCTTATATTTACCATTACCCTCACCCCCCACCTATTCCCTACCCATCACCCTCCCCCCCAACCCTCCCCTCCACCCATTCCCACCCCAACCCCCCACACCCATTCCCCACCCCCCCCCATTCCTCACCAAATTTCCCATCCCCTACATCAAGGTTTTCCCAATTCTCGCAAACCCCCCCAAATTTTGGTCCTGGGGGGGTTTGTTGGTGGGTTTTTTTGGGGGTTCCAAACATTATTACACAAGGGGGAAGTTCCCAACCCCAAAAAATGTGAAAGTTGAAATTTTATTTTCCCGTCCCCACCACTTACACCAAACTTTGAAAAAAATTTTAAAAAAATTTAAAAATTAAAAACCCCAAAAAATTATTAAAAAAAAAAAAAGGGGGGAAATTTTAAAAACATTATTTTTTTCCAAGGGAAACCCCCCCAAAAATAATTTAAACTACCCTAATAGGTTTCCTTCAGGGGGGAACTTTTTTTAAATTTGTTTTTAAAAAAAAAAGGGGGTACTTATTTTAAAAAAATTTGGGAAGCCCAATCAAAAAAAAACCAAAAGGGAAAAATTCCGAAAAAACAAAAAAAAAAAAAGGAGAAAACAAGAAAAAAATTTTCAAACTAAAATATTTTTTTACAAACAAACCCCCAAAAAATTTTTTTTTTTCCCAAATAAAAAAAATTTTTCTAATTAAATACCAAAAAAATAAGGAATTTCCCCCTTTTTTAAAAAAAAAGGGTGTAAAGAAAAAAAAGGGGTTTAAAATCTTGGTTAAAAACCCCGGCCGTCAAAAAGGCATTTAAAAAGGGCCAGGCCAAAACCCGAAACACCGCAACAAAAGGGAAAAAAAAGGAAATTTTTTTGCTTAATTAATAAAAAAAAAATTTTTTTTTAAAAAAAAAAATAAAAAAAAAAAATTTTAACCCAATACCCCCCAAAAAATTTTAAAATTACTACAAACAGTTCCTTTTTCGAATTTTTTTTCAAAAAACCCAAAAGGTTTTTAAAAAGAGTGGGTAAATTTATGGGCAAAATTTTCTGGTTTTAAGTTTTCAAAATTTAAATAAATTACCCAAAAAAAAAAATTTTTAAAAAAAAAAAAAAAAAAAAAAAAAAAAAAATTTTTTATTATTATATTTTTAAAAAAAAAATTTTTTAAATTTTTTTAAATTTTTTTAAATAAAAAAATTTTTAAAATTTTAAATAAACAAAAAATTTTAAAATTTTTTAAAATATAAATTAAAAAATTTAATTTTTTAATTTAAAAATTTTTTAATTATTAAAAATTTTTAAAAAAAAAAAATTTTAATATTATATTTTTAAAAAACTTTTAAAAAAATTTTTAAAATAATTTTAATTTTTTAAAAAAAATTATAAAAAATAAAAAAAAAAAAAAAAATTTTTTAAAATATTTCATTAAAAATACCCCATTCTTTTTTATGCCAACGTTACCCAAAACATTTCACATCACTAAAATTTAAAAAAAAAATTTTCCCTAAAAATTCCCCCCCTTCACCCGTCCCCCTTTTTTTCCCCTTTTTTTAAAAATACCTTTAAAAAAGAAAAAAAAGGAACAAAATTATTAAAATCCAAAACCCCCTTTTCCCCGTCAAAACCAAATTCCCCAAAAACCAAATTTTACACCCCCACCACCCCCCCCCCCCCCAAGCCGGAAAAATTTCCCGCATATTTTATTTCCCTTCCCAATAACCCCCACCCCGGCCAAAAATTTTTTTTTTTTTTATTTTTTTTGAAAAAAGGATTTTTTAATTTTAAAAAAATTTTCCCCCCTTTTCATTGAATTTTTTTTTAATTTTTTTATGAAAATTTTTGGGAAAAATGCGAAAAAAACCCCAAAGGGGAAATTCGTCCACCCGTTAAATTTTTAAGACCAAAAAAATATAAAAAAAAAAAAAAAAAAAAAAATAAAAAAATTTTATTTTTTTTAAAAATATATTCCCTATAAAAAAATTATTTTTTTTTTTTTAAAATTTTTTGAAAAAACAAAATTTTAAAATTTTCCTTTTTTTTTTTGGGGTTTTTAAGAAAAAATATTTTTTTTTGCCTTTACAATTTTTAAAACGCATTTGCCTTTTAGATATCCCCAAATAGGGGGTTTTTGAGGGGTTTGAATTTTTTTTTCCCCAAGTTGGTATCCCAACATGGTTCACACCCTTTCTTTAAACGTGCCCCTTTTTTTCTTGCCTAAAAAGGGGGGGCGTCTCCCTGGGGGCCCCCCCGGGTGCCCGCCCCCCCCCCCCCCCCGCAGTCTGTCACCTGCTTCAACTCTTTGGTGCTCTGAGTGTGGAAGAAACCCCGGAACCTCGACGGCTTACCGGGATCCCCTGGATCTGATCCCCAGACAAACAGGTGACCCGGTTTGCACCGGCAGGCCTTTGTCAGTGTCTGCAAGCTGGTGGCGCAATTCAGCTTGGGGGGGGATGCGAGGTCTTACACGGGGGTCCCCAGCCCTCACTTCAAAAACTAGGGCCCGGCGAAAACCCGCGGTCGTCTCACCGACTCCCATCCGGAGGAGGACACATTCTGGGTGCGAAAACCCTGTTCCCGTCCCCCATTAGAAAATACGGGTGTTTTACCTTCCCCTTGGGTGCGACCTCACACTCTGACTGCGTGAGGGATGTCTTGGGGCTGTCCTCTGTCTGTGGTGAACCTTTATGTCGTATAGAGTTTGAAGTAACCCCAGGGGAGTACTTGACTAAGATTTTCCCGGGTGTTCGTTCTTTGCCATGGGCCATGCTTTCTGGTCCCATTTTCACGAGGGGGCTGTGGGGAGCCCTTGGGGGGGAACCTTGCCCACTTGATCCCTGCAGCTCGGGCGGAGAACCCCCGCTTCAACCTGGACCACTGGGAGGAACCCGTGGTCAGTGGAAAAGTTGACCAGAAAATACCCACTCCCTGAATCTTCACCGCCTGGCACTCCTCTGAACTCTGCGTTTTTGCATCTATTCGTGACAGCAACTGCCCACTGGGCCCGTGAAAACCAGTGTCAGATAGTAAGCCCGTCGTGCTGGTGATAAGGGGGGCGCAGGGGCAACCGTTTGTGTGCAAACGCATATACTCCAGAAAGCTTTCGTCCCCGCATTTTTCCAAATGGGCGTGAGTACCACCTTCCACCCCCCTGTTGGCCCTATTGATCACCTTTTCAGTAAGATCTGATCGTGGAGTCGTATGTCACCCGCAGATCTAGAGAGCCCGACACCCTTTAACGCAGGCTTCTCATGGACGGATCCTCTGGGACAAAGTGCCAAAAGGGCCTTTCCCGATGGTCCCCTGTCCTGACACATCCCTCCCTGATCAACCTTGGGGGCAGTTTCCCATAGCTGTCGGGCACCCTCGCCCTTCTTGTCCTTCCTCCCATCGTCCCTTTTTTTTTTGTTTTTTTTTTTCCCCGGGCCCCATGGTTCCTGCTCCCTCCCCTCACTTGTTAGGATCGCGACCAGGTAACTGTCTGGGGAGAGGTGGCCGCAGCGATAAGTCTTGGGGGAATCCAGAAGCCAAGGCGCAGCGCAGTGGGGGAAACGTCGAACCGGGTGCTTTCCAGCGCCAGGTTCCGGGGCATTGTGTTTCTTCTTTGCACTGGCCCGTCCAAAATACTGCATCACAAGGGGTGCCAGGGGCCCCAGCCTCTCCCCGAGCAGTCGGGCTACCAGTATGGCGCCTCCTTTCCCTGCCTCTTTTCCCCGAGGGCAGGGGGGAACGACTCCTCCGTCCCATCCTCAGAATCCTGGTGATCTTCACCTGGGCCCCGAACATCTGCTCCTGCAGTCAAAACGTCTGACCTTTCTTTTCTGCTTTTTCCTTTTTCAGCTTAGCCTCCCCTTTTTTACTGCTTTTTCTTTGTTTTCTTTCACTTGTCTATCGTCTCATTTTTGTCTACCCCCGTCTCATCATTGCACTCTCCCCCCCAACTTTATTCTCTGGTGTACAGCCACTCCAGGGCTAAAGAGGGGCTTTGCTGGCCAGGGGGCAGTCACTTTCACGTGGTCTCGCGTTTGGCACGCTGGGGGGTTGGAGCAGTGGGATTCCTTGGTCTTGCAGAGGGAAATGTGGGGGGCAGGCCCTTTGTCAAAAACCTGTCCCCTATTCTTCTCCACGAATTCCTTTACTGCTTTAGTTTCTCTGTTCTCACCACTTCACTAAACCCTTTTTCCCCAAAAAAATTTCTATTTTTCGGTCACGGGACCGGTCAATAACAACTACGGGTGCAAGTCTCCCTTCTTTTAACTGGATCAAAAAATTTATGATAGGGGCAAATGAAGCCGTTCTTTTTGCGGGGGTAAGCTTGTTTTGCATAAAATATAAAACCATTTTTTTCATAGCAAAAGGCTCAAACCAAAAAATTGAACGGACAAAACCCCCCTTAAAATTTAATTTTTCATAAGAAAACAACCTGCCCAAAACCCCAAATAATCTATATTTCACTTTCATTGGACCCACGGGGTGCCCTAATTAATATATATATATATAAAATTTTAAAATTTTATAAAATTTAAAATATATATTAATATTATAAAAAATTTTATATTTTTTTATATTTATTATTTATATTATATATATATAATATTAAAAATATAAATCTTAATATATTTTTTTTATATATATTATTAATTATATATATTATATATGATACCGTATATATATTATATATATGTATACCGTAATATATATATAAAAATTTTATAATTATATTATATATTATATATATTTTTTTTTTATCCTATTTTATTATAAATTAAATATTTATATAAAATTTTATATAATTTTAGGGTGGTCAAAGCAAAGGGGGTAACAAATGAACAACGAAATATAATTGGGGCCCCTGCAGAAAAGTTTTATTGACAAATAAAAATACATAAAAAATGATGACAAATTAATATATTTTAAGGGCGTACCAATGATTTATTTTATTTTATTTAATGTTACACCTAATTCAGCAAATTTTATGAAGACTGAAAAGGCTAAGCCCAACACCAAGGCTCTAACTTTTATTAAGCTAAGCTAGACTTCTTTTTGGGGAGGAAGTCACTTTGTCTATCTCCACCCGCAAATAGGGCTCTTCTGTTCTTCTCTGCTTAATCGCCTGTTGTTCCTGTCATTACCAACTCCTCTTTTTGACACGGCGTTGACAACTTTGAGGGGTGGGTTACCCCTTGGCCCTTTGAAGCGTCATCTGATTTCCCCGGGGCTCAGGGGCTTTAGTTGGAAACTGTCCTCAAGTCCCATGATTCGAAAGAATGCCCGGGATTGTCCACTGCGAAGGAGCTGATTTTTTTCCCTCTTGAATAATCAGATGTGTGGAAAACGACCCTCTCTGGTGGATTCATAAACCTTTATTGGTTGGAGCATCTTCTGTACCATTATACCCTTGTCTTCCAGAGTCAAAACCCTGAGTCATCAAATAAGCCAGAGGGATAAGGCACTCACTTCCCCAGAGATGGCCTTGAAACTTCCGGGATGCTGCTGCGGAAATCTTCGGATAGATGATGACCATGGATGATGCCCAAATCTTTTTTTGGAGTTCCTTCAACAGTCCAGATTCTTGGGCAGGAGCAAGCGGGGGGATAGGAGCGGGGAAACGGGCCTTGGGTATACCTTGATGACAAAGTCACATACTGCCTTCAGGCTGGTCTCCTCCTGCAGAGTCAACTTGAATTGAGCCCGGAACTCCAGACCTTCAAAGAATAGATGGCTTTGGTCATCAACCTTGCTCGATGGGAGGGCTCCTGGAGCCTTAAAGCGGATACCAGGGTGTAGTAATCCCCCCGAGGAAGATGATTGATTGCTCCAGGAGTTCTTGATAGTCGTCCCCTAGGCGTTGGATCAAAAGTTGTTCCCTTGCAAAATTAATTATATCATCTGCGATCTCCCGTAACCAGGGATCTGGGTCATGTCCATCGCCGTTTAAAGGGATACTTTGATTGATTAGCCCCCATTTATGCTGGAAACGTTTGAATATCAGGATATCAGGACCTGTTGACGAACCCATCACTGATGATAAGGCCGCTTCCACAAAATCTCAAAGATGTGATTTTCGACAGGCCAAATGTAAAAGCTCCTTCCCATTTTCTGTTCCAATAGAGTACAAGTTTCCATTTTACTCCACCTGTATTTGCTGCTGTTGTGTCGAAACAACATCGCAATAACACGGTCTTTTACCGACCATTTCTTCAATGGGCTCGTTGACATCCCCTTTTTTTACACTTTCCGCTGCCAGTTTTGGGACCCTGAGGAGCTGGGTTGCATCACCTGCTGAAGCGGATTGGAAAACAGTCAACAACATCCTTCCCCCCTAATGTCGGTCATCATCTTGCCATCCCAGTTTATGACAAGTGGCGCCATGGGGAGAACTTCTCTTTAATGATAGCTGCAATGTTCTTTACGGTGCTGGATTCGATGGCGGCGAAATGAGGACCGACTTTATTGTCAATGGTGAGATCTCATGGCCCAAACTTTGAGCTGTAGATGCTAGAATGTACACCGCATTTCCCATCAGAGACCTTGGTCCGATCAAGTGTTCCGGAGACATTTGATCAACTACTCGCTTGCGTCGATGTTTTGGAGGCAGTGCCGCTGAAGTTGATGGTCCTGGTAATCCTTTAGATGCCCATGCTTTCTTCTGAATTTTCTTCACTACCAGAAGATGAGGATGCCAAAACAAACCATTCCTTCCATTTCTTGGTCTTTTCATCTGAGAAAGTCGCCGTTTGTTGCTTCAACTATTCGATCGGCTTTCCTCTCCTCTTCTCTGCAAAGTTACAATCAACTGAACCATAGATCTCCCCTTTCTTTCGTTGTTCTTGAAGGAAAAACTTGTCCTCTTCTTTTCTTAATGATATCCATGGCGTTATTGTGGGCAATGTCCAAAAACCCAATCGAGGGAAGCGCTGAAGATCTTTTCTTTCTGTTCAAGGCCCCGCTGATCTCTTGGCTTCATTATTTTGATTTTTCTTTAACTTTTTCCACTCCTCAAAGATCTTAACCAATTTCATCAATCCCCTGTTTCCTCAGTCTTTTGGAATGCGTGCTTTCACCCAAAAGTCCATGGTGATGGTGATGGTGATGGTGAAGTTTAAATGGTGATGAAAAATATGGATTAAAGCCTCTCTCTTACAAGGAAGTTTGGCTCCCAAAATATCATCACGTCTAGGGCCGACCAGCCAGACATTGGTATCAAATCCTGGTGTTCATGTATCATCAAAAGCAACAATATCAGAACCTGAGCCTTACTCATATGATGGTAGTATGTTATATACGATGTTTTCCCCATAAATTGTGGTACATTAATAAAGGTTTTTGCAACTCTTTTTTTATATGCTAACATGAATGCTAAATAAGGCACAATTTTCATTTGAGGGTGAAACTTAAGTACTCGGTAGCGACCTTCAAATGTTCTCCAAGTTAGCTCATTTTTTCACTACATTATTTTTCATTATTTGGAACGTTTTTTCGGAGGTGCCACATTTAAAAATCTGAACTTCATATTTTTGGACCACCCTAAATAAATTTATTTTATATATATATATATATATATATATATATATATATAATATATATATATATATTATATATATATATTATATATATTATATATATTTATATATATATATATATATATATATATATATATTATATATTATATATATAATTATATATATATATATATATATATTTTATATATATATATATATTAAAATATATATATATATAATATATATATTATATTTAATATATATATTTGTATATATATTATTGGTATATATAATATAGATATATATATATATATATATATATATATTATATATATATTATAATATATATATATATATCGACATAGATGGCTAATCGAGTAGAT
>JACEEZ010010665.1:0-22842 GCA_016584305.1 Chionoecetes opilio | reverse complement strand
TATGTGTTGAGTTGTAGTTTAATTTTCGATAAGGGGGTCAATTCCTATCAGCTTCCTACGAAATTCATGTTCCTATCTTTAAGAGCATGGTCCTATCAGGGCGTAGCTAGACTTTGGGGGCCCGAGGGGCTTATTTCCTGGAGGGGCCCCTTTAAGTTTGCAGGTGTTTTTTATTGGCGGGGGTGGGGGGGGGGGAGCGAATGACCCAACGCGGAGGGGGAATTCGGGAAATATTTGGAAATGAACATATTTTGGTGCATTTTTGACACCCATTTTTAAAAAAGGATTACCACATAGTGCCAATATTTCCATTTCTAATCCCCCCCTATCCGAATAAAAAGGGCCCTTTTATGACTAGTTATTGAACAAAACCCGATACAGGTCCCGATGTTAAACCTATATTTCCATGGATTCCTTTTTGTGCTTTTTAGAGGATTAAAAAAGAGATTTTTGAAATGGGGTGCATGCCACTTTGGGGTCCCGCCGCTCGGGAGCCCGCCGGTGCGGGATTTCAAAAGAGCTTTAGGTTCCCCCTAGTATTCGTCCAACCCTGGCCCTTTTCAAGGTTCTGTACAGTATAAGAGTAGTTAAAGTAGGCGGCAGACGAAGGCAATAGTCCCCTACTTTATTCCTATGATTCCATTGGTATTCTCTAATTATCCTACCCTAGATCATTAAAAAATATAAAAAATGAAAACAGAAGATTACTGTTTCTTGAATGGCTGAAGCTCCCGAATGAACTTCATACTATAGAGTTTTAATTGTCCTAGATTCGCTAACCCGGTTCCGGTTCAAAAGTCTAACAAACCATTGACACTGGGTACTTAGCCCCTTTGGATCAACCTAAGAAAGAAATTATTAATTTCGACAAACGGAAGAGAATTTCATGAAATTGGGCCACCTTTCACCAAAGGAAATGTCCTAGATACTGCGAGGGTTTTCAAAGACCGAACATTGAATGGCCGAAAAAGCAAGGCAATGCCTGACGATGGATCGAACCACTTTATCGCCGCCTTCCATAGCGAGAGGTACGTCAAGGACTACTGGTTTTAATGGACGAGGACCTCGCGGTCGTTTTCAAAGACACCAACTATTTTTTCCTGGCCTACAATACGTGCTTTTTCTAATGGAGATAGGGTTATAATGGACGAGAGTTTCGCGGTCGTTTTCAGAGACACCGGCTATTTTTTCTTGGCCTACAATAGGGTGCTTGTTTCTAGATAAAAGTTTTTGTTTTTGGGCAAGGTCGTACAAAAAAAGGATTTTAAAAAATTTGTAGTACTTTTGGTGGTTTAAAGGTTTTAGGTTAGGTTTCATTAAAACCTATATGGTTAGGTTAGGTTTCATTAAAACGCGCAAAATAAAACTATCTCCATTAGAGCAAGCACCTATTGTAGGCCAAGAAAAAATAGTCGGTGTCTCTGTAAGCGACCGCGAAACTCTCGTCCATTATTACCGGAGATAGTTTTATTTTGCGCAAACCCAGTTTAAAAAAAAAAAAAAATCATCACCGAATTTTATGGTACCATTTCCATTAAAAACACTATCTCCATCAGAAAAAGCACTAAAACTTGGCCGGGAAAGATTTGTCAGAGTCTTATAGGTTTTAATGAAACCTATAATGTTGGGTTAGATTTACTTTGTGGTTAAGGTTAGGGGTAAATCTTAAGAACAAAGGCTCCACCCTCAATCTTCTTCTTATAGCCAACAAGCTTGGGGACATGGTGGGAAACCGGGGTTTTTGGGTGGGGGAGGACACACATAAGGGAAATATGGCCCCCCACAAAAAATCCATAAACTAGGGATATTCCCTAGTTCATGAACTTTATCGGGGAAATATTTCCCCGATTAAGTCTATGTACTAGGGAAGTTTCCCTAGTTAAGGGATTTTTTGTGGGGAGCCATATTTCCCTTATGAGTGTGCTCCTTTTGTGGGGGAGCACACATATAAGGGAAATATTTCCCCGATAAAGTCCATGAACTAGGGAAATCTCCCTAGTTTAAGGATTTGTTTTGTGGGGGCCATATTTCCTTTATGTGTGTGCTCCCCCACCCAAGAACCCAGGTTTCCACCATGTCCCCAAGCTTGTTGGCCATAAGAAGAAGATAGGAGATTGAGCCTTTATTCTAAAGATGACAAACTCTACAGACCTAACCTAGCACCCCTCTTCGAGCCCCTTGTGATGTGCACTAACCTAACCTAACCTAACCGAACCTAACCTAACCTAACCTGACCTGCCCTAACCTAACCTAAAGGCCGTGTCACACGGACACTTTTTCCGGCATTATTTGGTATTTTGCTACCAAAAGATGCCCGTAGTGGTGGCAAAAATATGCGCGTTCGTCACACGGCGTTTCGGCTACGAGCATCTTCTACTGGCATCTTCCGGGACCCGCAACCAAAACTAAATGATATAACATTATGGATCGCTGAAATTTAATATCGGCCATGTAGGCAAAGTAAGGATCGGCACTCATTAAAATATAAACAGATGTTTTAAAGACAGTAAGTATAATACGTAGAGCCAACATTTGTGTCAGCTTAGCGTGGAGACCTTGTTTTTAAGATTTTCCAGGTTAGTTTTGGTTTCATTAAAACCTAAAAGGTTAGGTTAGGTTTCATTAAAACCTATAAGACCCTGACTAATTTCTCCCGGCCAAGTTTAGGTGATTTTTCTGATGGAGATACAGTGTTTTAATGGAAACGGTACCATGAAATTCGGTGATTTTTTTTTTTTTTTTTAACTTTGGGTTTGCGCAAAATAAAACTATCTCCATTATAAAATGCACCTATTGAAGACCAGGAAAAAATAGTCGGTGTCTCTGAAAACGACCGCGAAGTCATCGTCCATTATTACCAAATTGCTGAGTTAGGTTACGTTTAGTTTAGGTTAGGTTAGATTTAGGTTATGTTAAGGTTTGGTTTAGGTTATATTAAGCTTAGGGTAGATTTGGAGTAGGTTATGTTGAGTTATTTAGGTTAAAAAAAACTAATTTCATGGTGCGCGATTGTCCGGGTGGTTGGCACCGCCAACTCTTGCGGAATATTTACCGTTTAGTTTAGGTAATCCTCGAGCCTGACAATTCAAACCTGTTTCATAGTGTAGATTTCCTCATTCTGAGTCTTTTAAACCCAATTTCCCATGGTGCAATTGAATAATAATGCTGATACATATACTACCTATAATCTAGTTCTTCCAACCAAAAACTGTTAAATTAGGCTGGAGGTGGGGTTTGGTATATTAACAGATGATATCAAGAACAAATAAGAAAATTATCAAGACTACGGCAGTGGGAAGAGAAATAGAGGTATATGGATATTGTTCCATAACTTAATAAATCACGACTTATTAAATTTTTTTTAAATTTATGTTTAGTGAGCCTATTCTAAATCGCTTTTATTCTCAACATGATACCATTCTCCATCAACAGTTTGGTGGAGGATGCACTTCAATCTGAATCATGATATCAAGGCAGGAGGAACATGACCGCCTCAAAGAGTGAATAATAACACACTCGTGACTTGAGTCATGCACTGATCGCCGTATTTTTTTCGGTGTTGCTTGATATTACATCTCTCACTAGTCTGTCACATATATAATCCCTTCTCGGTCCAAGCAGTATCGCTTGATTAGTTATGTATCAACAAGTTCGTCCAGTACATCTCTTCTGTCACGAAAAGTTCTCAGGAGTGGGTGGAGCACTCCATGTTTACGTCTTAGGGCGAGTCTTAGCCGCCGCCCTGCTCGCTAGGACACCTCACACCCTGTCCTAGCCAAACATCGAAATTAGGACGAGTCTTAGCGATTTAAGATGCGCTCGAAATTATTTAGGACGCCGGCCGCCATATTAAAGACTCGAGCGAGTCTAAGACGAATCCTAAATCTCTATAAGTATGGGCCCTGGGGAGCCTGACGCTCCCCGCGCCGAGGAGGTGGAAGCCGCCACGGCCGGAACACACCGGCGCCTCCAATGGCACCTGCTCCGCATGGAGGAGCACAACCGGCGACACCGGGCGCTGATGGGGTCCATCTAGGTGGACATGGAGCGTCTCATGGACGTGGCCTCCACCACCTCCACCCCGAGGGACTTGCGTGCCCTGGCCAAGAGCACCAAGGACAAGGGCAAGGCAGCCCTGCAGGAATAACAGAAGGCCGTCGAGGGCAGGAAGATGACCTCCACGCCCAGCCACAGGGCCCCCGCCAGGCACACCTGCAGAGGCAAGCAGGACCTGCATGCGTAGAAAGGCGTCGCCGTTAAGAGGAGGAAAACAGCTTTAGGTCTTTCAATTTCCTTCTTGCCTCAGCTGTTCTCATCTTTCTTCTCGTTTCCTCTTGCCCTCCTTTCTTGAGAGAGAGAGAGAGAGAGAGAGAGAGAGAGAGAAAAGAGAGAGATGAAGAGAGAGAGAGAGAGAGAGAGAGAGAGAGAGAGAGAGAGAGGGGAGAAGAGAGAGAGAGAGAGAGAGAGAGAGAGAGAGAGAGAGAGAGAGAGAGAGAGAGAGAGAGGAGAGAGAGAGAGGGAGAGAGGAGAGAGAAGAGAGAGAGAGAGGAGAGAGAGGAGAGAGATGAGAGAGAGAGAGAGGAGAGAGAGAGAGAGAGAGAGGAGAGAAGAGAGAGAGAGAGAGGAGAGAGAGAGAGAGAGAGAAGAGGAGAGAAAGAGAGGAGAGAGAGAGAGAGAGAGACAGAGAGAGAGAGAAGAAGAGAGAGAGGATGAGAGAGAAGAGGAGAGGAGAGAGAGAGAGAGAGAGAGAGAGAGAGAATATTGCATACAACCCAAGATATACATCGCGTATGTATCAATGTGTACATAATATAATATTGGCCCCGTAAATCATGTTTCTTCGACTCCCCCTCATAAAATACAAACACAGTAGGAGCTCCAAGCTGCTCCCACAACTATATTACAGGCAACACATTTTTAGGTGAAGAACGACGGCCGTAAAGGAGAGAACAATGTGAAATATAACCCAGGCGATATATTTGTATTCGTTGCACTAAAGAAAGAGCAGTCCCAGACTCCACCAAGGTTGTTAAATACCCCCATGTTTTTGCTTCTGTTACATTTGTTTTTCTTGATCATGAAATCATTCCCCGAGAAAGGGTGTACTGTACATTCCTCATAACTCAACGTTCTTGGAAACATTTGTGCATGGTTTATGAAGTGGATGTTGATTTTAGGTCATAAAATATAAGATATATACAGTGTATAAGATAAGTCATATAGGTCATATAAGAAACAAAGCCACTGATTTAGCAAAATAACCAGAAGAATTTTTTGTAGATATGCATTCCTTGATCATGAAAACATACCCTAAAATTTGGGTTAAAAAAACCCTTTTATTATCCCATTGGGGTTCCAGAGTTATTGAGGAAAAACCGAAAAACCCGGGAAAATGGGGGTTTCGACACTTAGATCGACTTGTTCTGGGGGGCGTTTTTGGTGTACGCCTGGGGGCGGACCCTGGCAAAGGGGACGGTTTCCACGCCCGCCCACCCTGTGCTGCGTACTGTATGTTGGGTGTCAGGGATGTCGGCGGGGGGCTTGTTTGGGGCGTGATCGCTGCGAAAAACCCCTAAGGGGGGGGCGAGAGGTGGCGTGCGGGGGCGTGGTTCGGCCCAAGCGTGGCGGGCGGGGCTCACGATGCCTTGGCTGGGGGCCTGGGGGGCGGGGGGCGTCCCGGGGCCCCCTATTCGTGACTAACCATCTTTGTGACGAAACCAGTCCCCAAAACCCCGGGTGCGCTGGTGCACCACGAAGGCCGCCGCCCCAAAAACCATCCTGGCCCTCTCCCTCCCGTGCCTCATTTTCCCGTGGCTTTGTAGCCCTTAAAGCCGTCGCCAGGCCCCAAATTGGGGGGTTCTCGTGACATTATCCACCTGCATGGGGGGTAAACGGCCACAGTACACCTGCGGCGCGATTTTTATGGGAGGGATGACGAGGTGCTCAGGGGTACGGCGGCGCGGGGCTCAGTGCGGGATTCCCTCCTGGCGCCTCTGTGCTCTTCTCCTCATGGGGGGTTTTTTGGGCCCGTAAACGACGTGTACGAAAGGAAAACCCCTATACACGACACGTTTCAGAACACCAAGAGGGCATGGGTGGTGGGCGGGTCACCGTCCAGAGGCCGGCTGGCGCGGGGGGCTCGGGGCGAGGTTTTGGGTTTGACCGGGGTTTTACTCTTTGTTTTTTTTTTTTTAATTTTTTTTTTTATTTATAACCCGGTTTCTTACTTTTTAGAATGGTTTTGGACCCGGTGGTTAAAAGGGAAACCACGTGGACCATCAGGGGTGTGGATGGGACGGGGTGGAGCCCTGGGTTTAGAAAAAGGCGCAGGGGCCCCCGGGTTCGGGGCTGGGGGAGGGAGGGAGTGGTTTTGGGGGGAGACACGCCCCGGGCATCGGGGGGGGAAAATTTTCGCCGGGGAATGGAATCTATATTCAGGAAACACGCAGGGAACTCAGGCGTTCGGTTTGGACGGGTTTTGGGGACATTTGTTTTTCCCCCCAGAACAGAAAGGCATAAATATACTTTACTTTGCCTTGCTAGAGTGTTTTTTGGCAGCTCTCCTTCCTTACGCCCCGAGCAGATAGATAGGGTGGCGTTGCCCACTTGCCCTCACCCCCAGTCACCTCCCCCCCCACCAAGTAACCTTTTTCAACTCTGGCTGTCGTTTTGGGGGTCAGCATCAGCACCCTTTGTCCTCTATACATTTAAAACCCCTTGAATACACCTGTCTCCTTCCAAAAACTTCAGCTGATATTTTCAAAAGCACACACTTAAAATAAAGACCACCCCAATAAGAAATTGGTCGTGACCATGTGCTTTCCCCCCCCCCCCCCCCTCCCCCCTCCCAAACCACGACCTACCCAGCCTGCGGCCACACCGGGGCCACTACCTGCCCCAAACCCCAAAAACCGCTGTTCCTGTTAGTGTGCCGGTATACCAAAGGGTTTTTCATGCTATCCCCTATTTTTTAGACATGATAAATGACGGGTATTTTTGTCCAATTGGACTTTTTTTGGTTTTGGCGGAGAAAAGCAACGGAAAAACAAACGACAGCAGGATTTTTTTTTTTCCGGGGTTTTTTGGGCATCCTGGGTTTTAGGGGGAGAAAAGGACATCATGAAAAATTTTTTTTTCCGGGTTTTTTTACACTGATTGTGAGGGCAAAAGACATCAGTGTAAGAATTTTCCCCGGGTTTTTTACACCTCTGATTATGGAGGGAAAAAAGGGGGAAACATGATAAAAATTTTTGTCTGTGTTTAAGACCTCTGATTTTTTGGGGGAGAAAAGGACATCAGGGATGGAATTAGTCCGGGTTCGGAGATCGTTGGTTTTTGGAGAGAAACGAAACCCCACATCAGGTAGGATTTTTGCTCGGGTTTTGGGGATCGTTGGTTTTTGGAGGGGGAAACGAACCCCCTCAAGATAGGGAATTTTTTTTCCAGGTTTGGAATGTTTGGGTTTGGAGGAGAAACGAACCCGGACTCATTTATAGGGGTTTTTTTTTCCGGGTTTTGGGGACGTTGGTTTTTTGGAGGAGAAACGAACCCACATCATGATATTTTTTTTTGTCCGGGCTTGGGCGTTGGTTTTAGGAAACGTCCCGGGGGAAACATGGCGGGATTTTTAGGTTGGGAGTGGGGGTCCCTTTGACTTAGGGGGAGGATAGATACCAGGGGGCTAGGGGTGGGGTTTAAAGGGCCGGCAGTGGATGTCTTTTCTTTGAAGAGGGTACACAGGGACAGCAGGGGGGTGGATTTTTGGCCTGGCAGTGGAAGTCTTGGATTTAGGGGGAAGATTTCACAGGGGGAAAAAAAGGGCGGGGATTTTAGCCCGGAGTGGAGTCTTGGACTTTGGAAGAGATACACAGGGGACAAAACAAATGCGGGATTTTTGGCCTGGCCTGGATGTTTTTGGACTTAGGAGGGAGATACACAGGGGCATCAAAGGGGGGGGGTTTTAGGCCTGGCGTGGATGCAGACCCTTTGGAAAGAAACACAGGAACATCAGGGCGGGATTTTACCCGGCAGTGGGTGGGCTTGGCTAAGGAGGGGGGGGATACACGGGACATCAAGGGGGGGGGATTTTGCCCCGGCAGTGGATGTCTTGGGGCTTGGAGGGGAGATACCAGGACATCAGGGGCGGGTTTTAGGGCCCGGGAGTGGAATCTTGGAATTAGGAGAAATACACAGGGACATCGGGCGGGGTTTTTTTGGCCTACAGGGGTGCTTTGGGTTGGGGAGATATACAGGGAAAAATCAGGGGCGGGATTTTAGGCCTGGCGTGGATTTCTTGGACTTAGGAGGAGGGGTTTTCCGGGGAAAACGGGAGGGGGATACAGCGTGACAGTAGGAGGGGACACACGTGGGGGACACAGGGGGGGGGGATAGAGGGTGACGTAGGGGGGGCCCCCTGTGGGGAATCAGGGGCGGGGGGGGGTAAGCGTGACGTAGGGGGGACCCCCCGGAGGGACATCAAGGGGCGGGGGAGGTGCGAGTAGGGGCCCCGTAGGACATCAGGGGCGGGGGATGACGGCGTGTAGGGGACCACACGTAGGGACATGGGGCGGGGTAGCCTGAAGGAGGGGGGACACCGTGGGGGGATCAGGGGCGGGGGATCATACAGTGTAGGGGACACCGTAGGGGGCATCGGGTCGGGGATGGGGGCTGGGAGGGGACACACTTTGGGGGGCAAACAGGTTTCCCGGGGGTAGAGCGTGGGGGAGGGGAAAGGGGGAAAAAAAGTAGGGACATCAGGGGCCAGGTAGGGGTAGGGAAGGTCGTGAGAGTTTTGCCCTTTTTGGGGTTAGCAACCAACTAGGGCAAGCCTCAGGGTTGGAAGGAGGATGGTTAGGTCTGTGGTAGGTCGGGGATTGTGCCGCCAAAAGATTGTGGGGCTGGGACTGAGCGAGGGCCCTGGCAGATGGGGGCAAGAAAAACCTCAAGCGCTGGTAAGTGGTTTGCGAGCAAAACGGGGAAAAAACCAAGGGGGATGGGCTCTTTGCAATAACACTGAAGAGGGGCTTCTTGGGGGGCATCCATTTTTTGTTTGCTTTTTTTCTTTCCGATGACCAGCCGCACCTCGGGGCGGGGGTCGGGCCTCCACCGCCCCATCGCCTGGCTCCGGTCAAAAAAAAAACGACGAGTTTTCCTAACGTGGTTGATCGCATCAATAGCGACACAATCCTGAATATCAAAACAAGGAGAGCCGCGACAGCCCACGCCAGCAGCCAGGCGCCGCTGTGGGCCCAGTGAGCCTCGGTGATCTGCTGCAGGGTCGTCTTCAAGCACTCGATGTGCCGCTGTTCCTGAAGCGCCGTCAGGAAAGACCCGTACACAGGCACGTAGGCCCACCAGCCACTGCTTGGGGCCGGACAGGCCACGTACACGTTCAGGACCCGGGGAGGCTGCAAGGGGCCAAGCCACCCTAAGCCTCCTCGGCGTTCCCACTGACGCAGACGCTCCAGCACGCCGTGGTCGGGCTGCAGCTGTAGGTCCTGAGTAGCGTGCAGGGACAGCCAGGCGGTCACCGCCAGGAGGGTCGCCAGCATGGTCACAATATCCATGTTGTGGAACATCTTAATCTTCACCTGGTAAATCATCGGTGTAGGAATCTATACCTCAACCTCTGTACCGTCAGAACAGGCTAGGCCGCTGTATTAAATTTTTTTTATTTACTTTTAAGGAAGCATGTCTTCATGCCGATATCTTCACTACAATTTGTCGATAAGGAGTATTGTGCATGAATAATGCCTCAAATATCGCCTTTAACGCCTGTTCACATTAACTCCAAGCTGTGTCTTGGAACTGACGGCGTCTTAGGACTAGATCCTACCTGGGCCACGACCGCTACCAATAGTGGAACCAGGAGGGAGCTGCTGCTGCTCCTGCAAGAGCTGCTGCTGCTCCTGCAGGAGCTGCTGCTGCTGCTGCTGCTCCTCCACGGTGGAGGCAGCTGTCGCCGCGCTTGGCCTCCTGGTGGGATATCCCGCCAACCCCCGTGGCAGCGGGCCATGCATGCCCCCCTCCACTCTCCCTCTTGCCCCGGCACTCCCCGCCGCGTAGCCAGTGGTGCCTCCCTCCCCCGTCCCCGTGGCGGCGCGCTGCCGTGGCCGCGAACATGCCGCCGCTGTCCCTCGAGAATCACCTGTGGGCCGCTTTTATGGCAGAATGGCCCACTTCACCCAGTGCTGGGCACTAAATACATTGAATGTATTTAAATACTAAATACTAAATACATGGCAGAAAGATTTTTTTTTGAGAAAAATTTTAAATAACACTATTTATACTTAAAATAAAATTTTAATATCTAAACAAATTACAAATCATAATCATGATTTAAATAATTTATAAATAATTTAAATATTTTTTCCAGCAATTTTAACCTTGGATTCCCAGAAATTCGTTTAACCAAATTAATTTTGATAAAAAAGTATTCTTTTCCCTATTAGGGATTTTTCTCTTTTTTTAAAGAGCTTTAAATCTTAAATTGGGGGAAACCAAATTAAATACAGTAAAAACGTATTTAAATTTTATTTAAAATAGTATTAAATACAATTGATTTTTACTCCTTATTCTTTTTTCCATTCCCTTTATTTTCGTCCTTTTCTTTCTTCTTCCTTTTTTTTTTCTTTTTTCCCCTTGCCCCTCCCCTCTCCCCCCTCCCCTCTCCTCTCTCTCTCTCTCTCTCTCTCTCTCTCTCTCTCTCTCTCTCCTCTCTCTCTCTCCCCTCTCTCCTCTCTCCTCTCTCTCTCCCCTCTTCTCTTTTCTCTCTCTCTCTCTTCTCTTCTCCTCTCCTCTCTCTCTCCCTCCTCTCTCTCCCTTCTCCTCCCCTCTCTCTTTTTCCCACTTCTCTTCTCTCTCATCTCTCCTTCTCTCTCTCTCTCTCTCACTCTCTCTTCTTCTTCTCTCCTCTTCTCTCTCTCCTCTTCTCTCTCTCTCTCCTCTCTCTCTCTCTCTCTCTCTCTCTCTCTCTCTCCCCCCTTCTCTCCCCTCTCCTCTCTCCTCTCTCTCTCTCTCTCTCTCTCTCTTTCTCTCTCAAGCGTAAGGTAACTTAAATGTCCAGAGCCTGGGTGGGCGTGTTGCTGGTGAGGACGCCCGAGTCAGACGCGTGTAGGCAGTGGCGGCTCTTGGCATAGGGCTGCAGAGCTGCAGCACCCCCAAACTTCATTGGGGAGGCGGTAGGGGAAAGGGGTTTTTAGCGTCTCCGACTGGCGTTCTCGGTGACCCGAGTTCGATCTCCGAAGAAACCCAAAACTGTTCCGCACCGTCGAGTGGCCTAAGAACACCCATATGCCCTGCCTATCAACTCTACCTTCGATTGCGAGTGCATCGGAGGACACAGGGGGGCGGCATGAGCCTCTAATCACAGGCGTCACTATAAGAATCCTGCCTGCGCCACCACGGGCGAGGACCAACCATCCGAGCCCTCAAGTGAACCTCCAGAGCCTACCATCCGAGTCCTGGGTCACCACTGCCTACAGGCTCTATAGGCACAAATGTATTATAAAAAAAAAAAAAAAAAAAAAAAAAAAAAAAAAAAAACTCACTGCCAGGTGTATGATTCCTTTAGAGACACAGCAGAATTAATACACTACTATTAAATATATCATAATAAAAAGTCAGTATATGCTATTTAATTATTTTCAATGCGTTACTAAGTGAATTTTCATTGAAACCAGACCAAAATTTAACTTACTTTCATATTTGCTGTACAATTCATGTCTGCGCCGCCAACGCGCCACTTGTGAACTTAATGAGCTGCAGTCGAGGCAGCTAAGTCTCGTCCCTCTCATATTTACAGTGCGTGTAGACGGTGTGGTTAAGTCGTGTTTTCTTTATTTACCCTATGATGATGGAAAATCCAGTGAAGTATTTGCAAAACATCAACTTATCCCAGCTAACATTAAATGAAAAGACTGAAATCAAGCGGTACCGACTTTATTTTCAAGTAATACTGTAATTCTACCATCACCACCTCAGCCATCCCTTCTACTACCAACACTACCACCCCCACCAACCCTTCTACCACCACCACTACTGCCATGCCCTGAAATCCGTGAATATCAACTACAACTCATAGCTGAGATAGGTAAAATTTGTGTATCTTACTGTTGTGTAAAGCTTGCAGTCCCTCCATTGTATTTTATCACGAGCCGCCACTGCTCAAGAGAACCGCTCCTCACCCATCCCTTGACCCCCGACGTCCGTGGGGAATACTCAAAGGGCTGCGAAGGCGACCTTCTTGATCCAGGCGAGGTAGGGCGGGTGACGCAGGTTGGCGTACAGGCGGGGTAGTCCTTGTGGCCGCAGCCGTAGCCACGAGACACGATGCCTGCCAGCACGAAGTGTTTACCGGTGTCCTGAGACACCAGGGGCCCGTCCGAGTCACCCTGAAGGGAGGAGCAATAAAGAGTGAGAGTCGTGGCTGGGTTATATTAGGAGAGCCATGAGCCTCAGCGGTTATAGGAGATCATCGTGTCAGGCAAGGTAAATAGAAGCAGGAGGCGTGGCCGCGACTCACAGCTGAGTGACCTGACGGTATATCAGGCAATGGGTGTTGTATCGAAAATGGTAATCACCCCTTCCCCTGCAAGCCCTGCCCTCCCACCCACGTGTTTTCCTTCATTGCGAGCAACTCCGCCACACAATGTTCAGCTCAAGTGGTGGGCCTGCCTCCTGTTTCTTCCTTTATGGGAACAATGATTCACTTGAAATATGAATTAGTCAATCAGTGAGTCACTGGTGACGTGAGTGTGGCTTGGCAATTACCTGGCAAGCGTCCCGCCCTCCGTCAGGGTGTCCGGCACACAGGGTCTCCTTACCGATGCCTTGAGGCCAGGTTTCAGCGTAGTGGGGCAAGTTGGAATAGCTGGTGTCACACCGGGCCGACGAGAACACTGTCATGTTCACCTCCTGCAGGTAGGAGGTGGGTATCCCACCTAATAGAAAGCATGTGGTCAATTATCTTTAATATTGAATTAGTCCTTCCTTTATCTTGCAGAGGCCTTTTTACAATGTCACAATAATCTCCACAGTCAAGCTGCTACAGTAAAAGTATTTGGCCTTTGTATGCACCGAATTGTGTGTCGCCGTAGCCAGTGAGCGTCACGTTTAAGGCCCGTTGATGTCCCCCTCGCTCTCCGGGGCCCCAAAAGGGAGGCACAGGGGGCTGATGAACTCCTGGCCAAACATAACAAGTCATCTGATAAGTTGTTTTCGTTTTTGTGTGTGTGTGTTGGTGTTATTTGTAACACACAACAGCACCCACAAACACAGCACCCGAGTGGTATCAGTTGGAAAAAGGACAAATGTTTGAGTGCCCACCTAGTTTCTTTCCTTTCCAAATCTTCTCATGTCCAAAGGATCCTTGTTTCTTTTTATTCGCAATTTTTCCCCATGCCCCACACTAGCCTTTTTTCCCCCTTCTTCTTGACATTTTCTTGATCTACAAAACAACAGCCGCAAGAGTCATCTTCCCTTTTTCAGTCTTCAGGGCTACCCTGAAGCATTTTTTACTTGTGTTATTATGAACTAGCAGAATTGCTGCTCTCCGGGCGGCATATTCCCGCCCCCTCTGAATAGTATGTGGTATGGGGATGTCTCTAGCCAATCATCGTTGTCCAAGCTCGTGACGTCGCACGGGGGTGGAGTTTCAGTGATTGCTGGGCTATAATCTATATGTTTTATTTAAAAATTACACTAATTAAACTGTTTCAATTAGCGTAGCGTAACCTAACCTAACTCAAGTTACCTATACGATCTTAACCAAAAAAATTTATTTAATTGTGTATATAACACAGATTAAAACCCAGTGATCACTTAAGCTCCACCCCCATGTGACGTCAAAAGCGTGGACAACGTTTGATTGGCTAGAGACATCCCCATACCACATACTATTCCAGAGAAAAGAAATATGTCTCCGGTCGGCTGTTTCAAGCCAGTCGATATTCTGCGTGCGGACGTCCGGGCTGAAACCCTTAGTCTCTTTCCTCTTTTCTTTTCGCTTTCTCAAGCGTGTCGGAAACGGGAACACCCACACCACACACAAATACGGGGAACTCCGTAGTGTAAGGGACAGCACGCTCGGCTTTACAACCGAGAAATCCCGGGTTCGAACCCCCGGCGGAGCGAAGACATACGGGCGGTTTATCTTAAAACCCGAGCCCCTGTCCACCCAAACCCGTGAATGGGTACCGGGTGTTAGCCGGGGTTTGTGACCCCCCCCCCGGGGTGGTGGCTTCGGCCCAAAACTAAGGGACTAAGGAGCATGATAAAATAAATGTTGATATGGTGACGGGGCCATACGAGCGTTGCTCAGGCCCCTTAAAAATACAACTAGATGAATATAACTAGATGAATACACACACACACACACACACACACACACACACACACACACCCACACACACACACCAACACACACACACACACACACACACACACAGTCACCTGCAGGGGCACTCGTGAAGCCCGCCTAAGAAAGGGCCAGGTCGTGGTAGGCCTCTGGGTGGGTGAACCAGGGTAGGGCACCATCTCGGTCACCACCAAAGTCATGGTGATCCGCACCGTCGTTGTCGTCCTTGTAGTTGTGTTCACCAAAGGGGCACCACCTCGGGCTTCCTGCAAGGGGTTGTAGAGGCTGTCATGAGTCACCTCTCTTGTTTTAAAGCAACCCACCACCTTAGGCCGAAAATGGCAACTTGTGACCCTTTTGGTGCGTCCACACGGCAACATTTTGTCTACAGACAAGTTGAAAAACACTGGGGAAACACAATAGCCGACATTTGGAGACATGTCTAGAGACAATGTAAGAGACCTTGAGGGTTACAATGTTGGCGAAATGTTGGCAACAAGAGGAGACTTTGTGGGGGCCGTCCACATGGATTCATTTCGGCGTGTGAGCATCGCCCTCCTGAATCTATGCTTATGTAGAGGATGGGTAGGATCCCAGAGCAAAGTGTGTCCGCGGTAACAATCGATAAATTGTTACCATCTGGGCCCTCGTCCCACTCCATGGTTTTGTCCTAAGTAGGGCCAAACAACGAGTGAACCACATGCCGTCGCTGTTGGTGTGTTTCTTGTGTTTGCCCAGATATCTCCCCCTACATTAACTCGTCCACACCGGTGTTACCAACATATCACCTAAACATCAGTACCAACATGTCTACAACATTGAATTTATTCCCCACCTCACAAAATTTTTGCCTACTATGTTGCATTGTGTGTTTTTCCAACATGTTTTGGTTGCCAGTGTGGACGCACCATTTTTGTCCCGGGCAAATTGAGGGCACGCGCGTCGACTGGCCAGACATAACTAGGGAGACATCTAGACTCGGTCGCTTCCCCGCTTTCCGCTGTCCTCTTCCCATAAACAGTCCTTTGTGGTTCACTAGTCAGCCTTTTGCCCCCGTATGTTTCACCTTAAAGTAATCGTCCAGACTATTTCATCATTCCTGTTTTAATTCGGTCCAAAATAAGCCATTATCGAATATATCAACAATTGCTGTCACTTTTTGGGATTCAGTCAGCCGTTTTTAAATAATCCGCAATCAATGTCTGCAAATTTCCTGAGCTTCCCAAACGCTCCTGCACACTAGCAGGACGACGCAACCATGACTCAGTGATGTCACCCAAAGCAGCTCGCCCTCCCGCGGTAATCCAAAGCATGTGAAACAGAGAAATATATATAGTACTTGAAGAATTTTGGGTGTTTCTGATATAATTTTTTTGCAATTTGGCATATACTTGCATCCTTTATGGGTGCAGCAAGAAAGCTGTGCCCTTCCAGAGAGCTTATCATCCGTTTCCAACCGATACGGCCACGATATATGTGTGGAGATAGTTTGTGCGCCAGGGGAAGGCAGGCTGTGTGATGCAGATTTTCTCCCTCCCGTGGCGTCATCAGCAAGTTTCTCGCGGCGGCTGGAACGGGTCAGATTTTTTTTACCGCGCTTTCCACAAACATCGTGTTTTTCTACGGAAATAAGGCATGGACATTTTTTTTTTTTTGTGGATTATGTGTTTTGAATGAAAATTTAACATACTTATGCAAAGGAAACATGGGTCTGGAAAGATTACTTTTAAAATAACAAAAAATGCAATAAGGTATCAATCAATATCCTGCCCCTTTCTCCAAGGTAACACCCCCGACAGCTGTTGACCTGTCCAACTCTGTTCCCCTTTAGGATGTGAAGAACTTTTTCATGTTCCCCAACACAAGTTTGGCTGGTGGCAGTGTAATATCTCCAAATCAAACTTACGCCAGAGCCGTAAGTTACGTGTGGCCTCCCAAAACCCTGACCTTCAAAACGGGCCGCCACAACATGGTGGAGGTGGAGGTGTTTGCGCGCTGTGTGGGTTGCTTTTGTTACTGAAATTGTAGCAAATATTCAATGCTCCGTGTGCGTCACTCACTTGTCGAAGAAGCAGTGGAGGGCAGACAGGACCCAGTGCTCGTTGATCAACACTGCCCCGCAGAACCATGTGATGGCCTCGCCCTGCCGCTCACCAACCAGCGCCTGTACAGGAAACACCCACCCCTGCTGTTTGGTGCTGCATTTAAGTCACTGAGTTTTAATATAATAGAATCAAAAACTTTCTTCCTACCATCCAAGGCCATGCGTTCTTATCGGGCCTCCTCATGCCGATACCTGCAATGCCGACCTGGAATTCAATCTCTGTCCCGTTCCCAGTGGGTTTTCCCTGTAGTTTTTAGTATATGGCGGAGTCAAAATCGCCATGTTCTACATATATCTGTTTACCATCTTTGAAATGTAAGGATGAAAAGAGGAAAGTTTGTGTATTTCTTCCACATTCTGTAAAGAAAAATTATTCGTGTCACGTCTTGATGGTAATATCTAGACGATTTTTTTTGTTTCATTTATTGACTGCGACTGTTGTGTTTAGTTGATACTCACGGGAAAAGTTGGTGGTGGTGGTGCTATGTTTCCCTGACGGGCTGGGGGGCGACACCTTACAGGAGAGACTGAGGTGTTAGCGTGACCTTGCCCAGGAAAGCCTTGCCCTTCCTTATCCGGAAGATGCGCCCCCAAAATGTTGGATAAATATCGCACACTTATCCACAATACAAGTCTAAATCCAGATATATTCTAGTATCAAATTTAGTCTTCAGGAACACAGCCGACAGCTTATCTTACGGTAAGGGTTTTTAGCCTACAGAATGTTACAACGTCGAGTTTGGTAATGGTATCCCTGTACTACAAGAACTTTATAACAGTGTTGTTCCCGTAATGGTGAAGCAGAAGTCGTGTATTATTTATCCACGTCACACTTACCCAAGGTTTTACCGCAGCACACCAGGAAAGCGGAGTTCATAATGCCACACTTGCGCGGTTCACCAAAGTCTGCCGTGTTGACGCAGGCTCGAACGCACGCCCCCGTCGCCCCCGAGTGTGTGGCGCAGTCGTCCCCCTCGGCATGGTCCAGCTGGCCGGGTAAGATGATGCCGCTGTCCCCTGTAACAAACACAGAGTAATAGCCATCAGTCTCGTGCAGCTGGCCGGGGAAGATGATGGTGTTGGCTCCTGTAACAAATACAAGGTAATAGCCATCAGTCTCGTGTTTGGGAAGTAATTGTATAGAGAGAGACACATGTAACCCTAGACCACTGTTGACCAGGTTCTTATAACTTAATTAAGACTATGGAGATGAGGCAGGTATGGTTGAAACTGCGGCTCACTTGCTAAAAGGTAATATTTTTCCACTCCATTTTACATACGGTAATATTACAAATCTTGAGGCTCTCAGGTGATGGCCGATTTTCAGTAGAACGAGAACTTTCTTTTAAAGCTTATTTTGGCAAATTGTTACACCCCCTCGATAGCGAAATGTACTTACTTACTTACGTAAATGTCTATACATGCGACAAACGTACTCGTGTGGCGTGAGAAGTGTGTTATAATTACAACTCAGCACAGTACACCATTACGTTCCCAAGATTAGAGGAACCGTCCCTCGTATTCATAGACCATTATCCTCATTAAGACCAAGGAAATAAGACATCTACGCCCTGCTCACCCCCAGCCACAACAGGAGGCGGATAGACTGGTGGACATGTTCGTAGCAAGGAGCGCCAGCGACCAGCTCCCTGCTCAGGTCCAGAGATGCAGAAAAGTGAGGCCCCCGGGGGGTGCGGCATAAAAGGGGCGCGCGGGCCAAAAAACTGACGTCCGAAAAGCCTTTCCCCTCAACAGGATTTGGTGCGGGCCAGAAAAGGGACGAGACACAGCTGCTGGTGCAGACGGCGTCACCTTTTCCCATGCTTGCCACGTCGGGCATCTGGGGAGAAAGCAAATCCTGGCCCGATCAATTTGTCCGGTGACAGGCGTTTGCCTCGGAGTGGAAGGCGGCAGACATCCAGCCAATACCTAACCCCAAAGGGCGCAGCAAGCCGCGCCCCCTTTCCCCTGATGAGTTGCATGGAAAAAACCGGCGGAGAGGATGGTGTCACCGTCTTCAGTGGCGCCGGGGGCCCCTCCACCCCCACGTTTCGGCTTCAGAAGGGGTGTGGGACCCAGACGCATCGGGGCCCTCATGAGTCTGGTCGACAACCGCCCCCCCGTCGTGTCTTCCTCGATGGAGAAGGCGTTCGAGCTGGCCTGCGCTCACGCCTCTGGCCGCGCTTGCAGAAGGGCATCCAGGGACGACTCCTCCCGGATAGAGGATCCCTCCAGCACGGGCGAGCCGGGTCAGGTTCCGGGGGGCATGGTCGCACTCCCGGGAGCGGGGAAAAAGGGCACGCCGCAGGGCGGGATCCTCAGCCCCCTCCCTCTTAAAACTTGTAAGGGAGCAGGGGTCAGCCTCTTTCCGGGGAGGGGGTGGCTTTCTAGCTACGCCGTGACCTCGTTCTGGTTGTCACGGGTCGGATGACAGGACTTTTAGGGCCCAGCAGGCACTTGCCCTTGTCAGTAAAAAAACAGAGAGCGGGCCTAAAAGATCTCATAAAAAGTCCAAGGCCATGACCAAAAGGCCGCCACCCCGGCCCCCCTGTCACTTGTGGTGCGGGCGAGGCTGCCCTGGGAAAACCCGGTTACCAGTACCCGGGGTGTGGAAAAATTTTCCTGATTTTCCCCACTCAGGTCAAGTACCTGAGGGAGAGGATCAGGCGGGGTAAATGTTATGAGGGCCATGACGAGGCCCACCGGGGCCTCGTAGCTGTGCTGCGATTTCTAGTAAACCCGTCCGCGCCTTGGGGATTACGGGCGCCGGTGCTCATCGCGCTGTCCCCCACCCAAAAAAGAGGGGCGAGGGCATCCCAAAACCGGGCCTGAGGGCCATGCTGGGGGGGGGCCCCGTGGCCAGCGACGCGTCATGCGAGCGGGCCCGGCTGGGGCCCTTTACCACCAGGGGTCAGCGATTGTGGGGTGTCGGGTGGCCCAAAATCCTCCACCCGGGGGAGGGGTCGCACACGGACAAAAATGAGCACGTCTTGCCAAAGGGCATGACCTGTCAGCTGGGAAAAAACCGGCTACGGGGGGTGGCCAAGCCGCCAAAAAACCTGCTCGACCTCGACCATACTGCAGGAAGGACCCGATCGTCCGCCGCCCTTTTACGTAGTCCTCCCCGTGGCAAAACCCCCACGGAAGTCGTCTCACCGCCCCCCGGGCCCGTAAAGGGGCTGTGCCCCGGGGGAGCTGCGGCAGCATGCACTAGGGGATTGCGAGGCCAAGCCCAGGGGCGCCGTTACTACAGGGCGGCTCAGTTGACCCCAGAGAGGGACGCGGGCGCGGCGGTGGTACAGGGGGAGGGGTGCGTCCTGGAGGACGCCCGACCCCGCTCCACTCTGCAGACGGAAAATGGGGCAATCCAGCCCACCCTGGAGCACGCCCCCCACCTTTGGGAGGGATGGTGGTGTCCATCCGACTCCAGGTTGCCTTTACGGTCCCGCAGCAGTTGAGCCCCCCCAACCGGACAAAAGTCGGCTCAAACCCCACTATCCTGGGCCTCCCCCCAAAAAAACGCCCCCGCAGGGGCGTCACGTGGGTCAACTGGGTGCCCCCCCACTGGGGCCGCGGGGGGGGAAAGAGGGTGCTGATGAGGCGGCCCCCGCAGTTACCCCGGTGGCCTACAGTCACCGGCCCTCGTTCGCCCAGCTACAGCAGGGAAGACGTGGGGCCCGACGTGTGCCCCCAAAAGACCGAGCAGCAACACCGGGAGAGGAGGCGTCATCGCGGCAGGCGGCCCGGTATGCCCCCAAGCCACCGTACCGCCCATGCTTTTCCCCCCGCCCGCTTTCCGGGCAGACAGGTCAAGCTACACCGACTCCGGCCTGGTATCGCCCCTGGAGGAGCTGAGGGCGATTTTTAGAGTGGGTGTGTGACCACTGTGGCCACCTCCCCGACACCCACTAAGGACTACTGCTGTTTCCTGCCCGTCAGGGTGGCAGGTTGGTGAGACGTGAGTTTTGCAATGGAGCGTCCCCGGGATTCGGTCAGCGGTTCGATCCGCCTAGTTTTTTGGGGTGACGTAGCGGCGCTTTTTATTCAAAAACCTTGTATTGGGACTTGCAAAGTGCTAGATAGGAGAAAATTATCATCTTCCCGTGTCTGCCCAGCCCCGGCTCAGCTGAGGGAGCAGATCGGCGGGCCCCCGGGACGACGAGGATAGGGCAGCCCGGTGTCCGGGGGGGCACTAGAGGACCCGCCCCGGCTGTTGTTATGGGGCGCAACGCCCCTCCCCCCCGTGAGCGCACCACGTATCACGCGGAACATGGAGCGAGTGACGAGCCTCGCTCACAGGGAAATCGCTCGTGACCCAGCGGCGGGGGGTCCCCTCATCTCTTTTAAATGTTAGAGTAAGTTTGCATAAGGTATGTAAATTTAAATTAGGTATTTTGTAAAGGGTTTCAAAAAAATTGTTTTTTTCTTTTTCGTAAGAATGAAATAAAAAAAAACTACGACATCAATTATACTAACTCCTTGGCCTTATTCCTCATTAGACAATACTATGCGACGATTTTTTGGCAGCTTGGGGCTGTGAGACTTGACTCCAACGAAGCTTAGGATGAAGGGAGGAAGGGGAACGAAGCTTGGATAGAAGGGAGGGAGGGATACGACGCTTGGGATAGAAGGGAGGAGGGAGATACGAAGCTTGAGATAGAGGGAGGGAGGGAGATACGAAGCTTGGATAGAAAGGAGTGACGGAGATTACAAAGCTTGGGATAGAAGAGAGGGAAAAGATGGGATGTTGGCGGCTGTGACTCCATACGTAGCTTGGGAAGGAAGGCAGAAGGGAGGGAGATGGGTGATAGGACTGAGACACTCACCATGATATCACTCCCATCTTGTCCTGGAAATGAGGCAGGTATGTAGGGGGGGTATGGAGGGTAGTTGCCATGGTAAAAGACATCCCACAACCATTGCCCATACAGAGAAGGAGAGAAGGAGGGAGAGAGAGGAGAGAGAGATGAGAGAGAGAGATGAGAGAGGGAGAGGAGATGAGAGAGAGAGGAGAGAGGGAGGAGAGAGAGAAAGAGAGAGAGAGAGAGAGAGAGAGAGAAGAGAGAGAGAGAGAGAGATCGCGTTCTGTTTTTTTTCTCTCTCTCTCTCTCTCTCTCATCTCTCTCTCTCTCTCTCTCTCTCTCTATCTCTCCTCTCTCTCTCTCTCTCTCTCTCTCTCTTCTCTCTCTCTCTCCTCTCGTGTGTGTGTTTGTGTGCGCGTTCGGGTGTATATGTTATGTGTAAGTGCGTATATGTGTTCGTGCTTTTGCGTAGAAAAAGAAGAAGGAAGAAGCAACGGAGGATAATGTTAAAAAAACAAGGAAGAAAAAGAAGAGGAATGAGGCAGACCTGGTAAACATATTTCCTACTTGCGAAGGTTGTCGAGAATACAGACGTGACAGGAAGGATAAGTGTTCTAATCCTGCCTCGATAGCCCGCAATAACCCTGGTGTTCACTGCAGCGCCTTGTTCACTTCACACACACCTTCGTGGCCTAAGAACAATGAAAACACAATCTCGGCAGTCTATATGACCTTGAGCAAGAAAGTCTCATCCCTCCCCCAACAGCCCCCTTCCCCCATCCTTCCCCTTCCCCTATCCTTCCCCCATCCTTCCCCCAACCCCCCCTTACCCCGCCCCTTCTTTCCCCACCTCTGTATTAGCCCTTTCACCTGCGCCGCGAGTCTTGATTGTGGTGCGTTTTCAAGCAGCCTTCACAGGATCCGTGGCTGGCTGAAGCATATAACTACATTGTGTTTATTTACCGTTGAGTGTCGAAGGAGCGGCCGGCCTCGCACCTAACTGTATCTCTCTCCACTTAACATGATCAAAATTCTTCTTAATTTATAATTTTCTACCATTATGTTCGGCGAGACATTATACCTACATTATACACTTTCATTATAACTTGAGATAAGATAAACACCAACTCATTTAGAGTCCTAACTGTGCTTTTAAGATCAATTTACTGGCAGTTACTCGATTTTTATATTTATCGGACATGTATAGACAAGGTTTTAGGCGCTATGATAACCGTAGAAGCAGAGCAGACACTCATGAGAACATAAGAAAATAAGGAAGCTACATGAGGCCGCGAGATCTACACGTGGTAGTTCCTGATACTTAACACTACCTACCTCCACCTTTGATCCCCCTCCATGAAATGATCTAGCCTCCTTTTAAAGCTCCCGATTGACTCCGCACTAACTACCTGACGACCCTCATAAGCCGCGGCGGAGGATACCTTAGGCCTTACCTGCGACCAAACGAGCGACTTTTCGACTAACAGACAGCCGTTCCCTGCAATACACATTGTCTCGGCCCAGGCTTGGTTTCACTGTGATAACCTATGGCTCTCAACTCTGCAACTACTAACGATCAG